>JACEII010000763.1:0-10793 GCA_014332785.1 Antheraea mylitta
TTCTAGGCACAACGGTTTGTTCGTGTACATGAATCCTCCGACTACATTCGATCCCCCGACTTCGACTAAAGTGTTAAATCGCGTCTGCAGCGGCGAAACCTGCACCTACACCTTCTCTATGACAGGTGAGTTTGCGACTACCCTCAATTATTTTTTTTTTTTTCAGAATTTACATGAGATCATCACGGTGAAATATAAAATTTGTCAAGTGTAAATCCTTGTCCATTTTAGTTGTGCGTTTGTGAGTCAGCTCTTGTCTAGATATGGTGAATTTTTGGTAATGTGGTTTAAACTTTTTTTGTGGGATTTTGAAATGTTATGTAATATATTTTATATTTTATTCATAATGTTTTGTTATTTGATTATATATTTTGTAATATTGGTACTGTTTTTTGTAATATAGTTTGGTTATTGTGCACGTGTGAATTGAATGGAAAATAATACCACGGAGCATGATAGATCTTGCCACAAAAACTCCATGAAAATTTCAAACAAGATGGTAGCCATCTTATTAATACATTGAAATTATCGCAAGAAACTTGTAATATCATTACATACTTGACAACAGCAGTAATAATGTACCAGAAGATTTGTTGCCATAAATAAAATTAATCAAGAACTATGGAATCCAACTAAATCGATATTTACAAGACAAACAGGAGATAGTGTTTATGATGTTACAATTTGTATGTAAATAAAAATATTGTTGCTTAGCAGGAAGCAAATGCATTAAGCTTATCATCACCTGACAAGAGACCCCATGTAGGGCTTCTTCCCGAAGGAAACTGTGGGTAATCACCATGCCAGCCTACGACGTACTATATAAACGATTTCAAACTCCGAGAAAATATCCAGAATTGTATATTTTCCCACATACAGTAGTACTATAAGAACATTTCTCAAGGTTGGGTTTCCTCGCGATGTTTCCCTTCACCGTCAGCCGATACTGTTACCAATTTAACATTTAATGCCGGGATTCGAACTTGCGGAAATCAGAGTGGTATTCCACCGGTTAAACTACTAGACCACCACGACTAGTATTTTTTCCAAACCTCTACCTCCGACGGGCACAGTGTACGGGTGTGACCCACGCCGAAGCACTTGAAGCAGCGCAAAGGCTTCTGCTTCAGTAGCCGCACGCGGGCCCACACCAACCCACTTGGAGGCGACCATCCTCCACCAGCAGTCTTGCTGAGGCAACAGGGAGTGAGACGTGCACACTTCCCATGCCGGAGCCGAATGTGCGTATCCCGCCTACCTTGATTAAGGCCGGCTCGCACCCCGACTTCTGTGCCACCGTCGCGACAACCTCCTCGACCGTGACAATGTCGTCCAGGCCGACAATGCGGACGTCCGACCTCTTCACCAGCGTGTGCACGCTCACGGTGTCCAGCAACACCTCTCGAAGCCTTTGGGCTAGGAGGACAGCACCCTCCGCACGTTGCGGGCCGAGGACTCGGAGAATCCGAGCACCGGTTACCGTCTTCCTAACGGAGAGGCCCTCGATGCCCAGGCTCTGCAGGTTGATAGCCTGCTTCGCCTTGAGCAGCACTTCCTTATAGTCCATTCCCTGAGCCTCGAGACGATCTGACCTAGATAAACTATTCTAAGTTATTCGTACATGTATCCATTTTTGAATTATGCAATTAAAAATTGCATGATTCAAAAACAACATGTATATCGGAATGAAACGAACTAAACTGCTCGATTCAGTTCGAATCAAGGGAAAAAAGTAAATCCTTCCACCATTTTGTGTAAAAGTGCGTGTCTGGATATCTGTGCGTGTGTATTATTGGTGTGGGAGATCATTTCGAATTGTCAATATAAGGGAGAGAGGGGTGACGCAATTTGATACGATAATACAAAGTCACCAAGAATTGTTAATTCTGATATATGTAGATACCACGACTAGTCGGAATAGTGTTTATTGAACCGCGTTTGTCTCCAGCAACCGCTCACAATCTACTGACAGTGTGGCCGCGGTCCAACGTTAATATAGTCTCGTGGAGCCTCTCGGCTCCGCTGAACTCCTCCTTCACCCAGCTCGGGAGACCGGTCTACGTGATCATCTATTCCGTAGCCTCCTACACCGAGACAGTGGAGCCGCTCGTATTTGATGTCACTTTCAGCGTAAGTATTCATTCTTATTCTACCTTACAGCCGCGGTAATCCATAATCTTCAGATTACACATCAGCCTTGCCTTTTAATTCATAATTATCTAGATTCAGGTCAGTTTTTAGTGTTATAAAAGTATTTGAGACTAGTTAGTTGTAATAAGACAATTCGTTTTTTTTATTCTCGAATTGACCACGCTATTGAACTAACAAGGTCTTAACAGCTTCACCGGACTACCGTTGCAAGCGCAATAAAGTCAATTACGCTTCCGTAACATATCATGACGCTAAATTATTATCCTCCATTGAAGTTTTTACATCAAAACAAAAAAATAGAAAAGAGTGAAGTATCATAGGAATCGTGTGTATTTCCAGGTGCCGGTGTCCCAGCAGTCGCAGCCGGTGTTGGAGTTGTCGCAACACTCGCACAAGATCCACCACCCTGAGGAGTTCACGGCGCAGTACCGGGCGCTCCTCAACTCGGCTCCTGCTTACTTCAATATCGCTAGCTTTATGAGCTTCAGGAACAACTACGTCTTTTAACAACACATTTCATATTCTCACATAAACTAAATCAGTATATAATCTAGTGTTACCTTAGTTTTAATTTTGTATTTCTATTTCATGTTACTACTTTATTGCCTAGTCGTATCATCAAACTTTAACGAAAAAAAAATGTTATTTGGTTTTTAATCTTAAATCCATTGTTGTAACTATTGTAAGATTTGTTATAACATTCTGTAACCCATTAATTTATTTTCTTTACTTGTTACCCGTTTTAAAATATAAATAAATTAAAAAAAAAAACAAACCAAACTGGACTGTCGCTTGAATGTAATAAGAGTTTTTGAAATTAATGCGACTGGCTTTATAGTTAATTTATTATACCTCCTAGCTGTGCCCGCGACTTCGTCCGAAAACGGGCAATTCGAGCGCGAATCATTAAAGACTAAGTTTCAGGCTAACGGTATCTTAACTCTGCCTTCCCAATATATTATTGATAATAGGAAATGTCTGCAAAATCTAGATAAGCGGAATTTAATAACAGACGAATAAAAATTAAAGACATGTAACAGGTTTTTTGATACGCTGGTCAACAAACTGTTGGCAACATGATTTTAAAAGTGACGGTATCACTACATATTATTAAATTAAATCTTCTCTCACGTCTGTCTGTCTGTTCGCGATAAACTCAAAAACTACTGAACGATTTTTATGCGGCTTTCACTAGTAGGTAAAGTGATACACGAGGAAGGTTTATATATAACTCGGTTATTTTTTATTATTCAGGGGGGATAACGTCCTCCGGATCCGCTAGTATATTACAACATTTGGACAATAATTATCTAATGCAAAATAGTAATATTTAAAAAAAAAAAACTAGAAATTTAAAACCATGATCCGACATACTGAGATCTTACTAATATTAATTTGTTAAGTCATAAAGTTTGTATTATTATTTTTATATCAAAACTTGCATTTTATGGGAAAACCAATTATGAATAATGTATAATTCTCAAAATTTGTAACTCACGTGTGGGAATTTGAAATAAAACATTTTATATGTTGAAATATTTTTTTATTTCAGAAAAAAAAAACATCAGTCTTATTTACCTGTTTCACAGTAAAATTTTTGTTTATAAATACAATTACGCGTTCAATACGGCAAGTTCCAACCATGGAAATATATGGGAATATTTACAATTATATAGTAAAATATTAGTTTTATTATTAGGCCTTAGGCCTATAGAAATTGAGTACTGCAAAATAAACAGTAAACAGTTAACCGATCGATCTCCATAGGAAAATCAAAAATATTTTAGAAAATTATAATAAAAAAACAAATACAAATCACTTTTACGTAGTTTCAATCAATCAAATTTCTAAGAACATGTTGAGTTCAGTACAAAATAACTTATGTTCTTGGAAATTTGATTCATTTTATAATTGTAATTCTTTGATCAAAAATGGACAATCATTGTAATGATAATTTCGTTTTGAACTAAACAACCGTCAGTTTCTGAAGCAAAATTCGTATAATTTTATGACGAATATTTTGTACAATACTGACGAACGATTATTAATTATCGACAGTATAGTATTTTTGAATTTACGGGTACGATCATGCGCTATAAATATTACCCGGGCGTAATATAATATATAAATAAGACTTCTGATCGTATCCGAAATTTCAAAACATGGAATTAAAAACCATAGTTCCTTACATAAAAAAAACTTACATTTACGAGGGTATAAACAATATGAATAAAAAACGCTTCCTCCGTCTCCTCACATCATTTTATTACATCATAATACCGTTAAAATCCAACCTTACGCTAAAATTGTTTCGTATAAATAACAAAACAATATTGTACAACTACCTTCGTTTATTAAATGTAATTATAAGTGAGTAGTGACGTCATAGCAGTGTAAAAGACAATACCAGTTTTGTATAAACATATACGAACAAAGGAAATTTTATGGTTTTACATGATTAAACAGTAAGTTTTGTAGATACCAGATAATAAACATCAATATTGTAGCATGAAAATTGACAAAAACAAAACAAAACTATTGACAATTTATTTTTTACAGCCTTTTTTCTACCGAGAATAGTAAATTAATATTTAGAATTATTGCAATACACGGTTTTAGTGAACTACATATTAAAATCGAGAATTCAAGTTGCAAAATCAAAAACCAATATATGTGATTAATCAAATAAGAAATACATACATTTTTACTAATTCTTAGCTTTTTTAAAACACCATTTCCACATTACCACATTACAATAATCCACTAAAATAAAGGAAACTTCAAAAAACAATGTTATTGCAAAATCACTGCGACTTAATGGGGATAAATGCAGACATAAAATAAGAACTATGAACTGGAAGCTGCATTATAACGAGCCTCCGCCTAAAAATGACATTTCAATAAAACAGTCCCGTAAAACATACACCTTACAAATTAAACTCAATCTTATTAATACAAAGCGATAAAAGAAACAAAAACATTCGTTCCTTAAAATATTAAACTAAATTAAAATAATGCTTTCTTATATTTCTTCTCATAATTTTAATGATAATATTTCTACGTATGATAATGTAACTAAATATGACAATGATATAATATAAAACTTTGCATTTCCGTCTGTTATAATATAATTTATAGAATATCTCATCATCTTGTACACAAAGAATTCAATTTTAAATTTCATCTATTTAAAATTCTGTGGACAATGAACCAGGTTATCATCGAGCGACGCCGCAGGTAAAACATGTATCTATATCGAAATAGATTATTAAATCAATAATAACATCAAAACTGTCTATTTCGCAAGACTTTACTGTGAAAGGAATGAAATTATTATAGTCTGTTCTAATAGAAATAAATTCTAGGCACAAAATGGCTAAAAGTAGGAAAATGTACATGTATTCTGAACATAAATATAGCTTCAAAAGTACATAAATTTGAAGCTGATATATTTATTGGTGAATTAGTGAATAAAAAATTAAATGCTATAGTTTTACTGACAACTGAAAAAACTATAGACTACTGATTTCAACACAAATATTTTTGAATTATTTACATCTGAAAATGTAATACCAATGAACGATAACCAAATGTAATTGTAATTTCAACGTATTTTGCAATTCCGTTACATACTCTTTAATAATCACTATTGTCTACCTATGTTATTATACGTATTGCCATTTTAGATATATATTGTCACAATAAAAAGAACGCTATCAAATATTGTTTTCATGTTCGCCGCCTACAATAAATATTTTAATTCATCAATTTATAACTATCATTAGTTGTAGAGAACCTACTTATGTTTTTAGTACAAAATATGTTTGAATCGACGTATCTATATTATAAAATATCTCGTGACATATTGTAACACACTGTTAAATTTAACCAATTCATGATAACGACATAATTGTAACACCGAAAATTATTTTTTTGTATTCCTTTAAATCAATCTATAACACCGAAGTGTTTATTTAAAATATTCGGCTGTATATTCTTAACAATTTTATTTAGAATAGTTTAAATTTACAAGGACCCTAATTATTTCTACTACCGTTTAAATATCATCTATTCTCATATACTTTTTAATGAAACTAAAATACATAAAACTAGGAAAATGTCAATTTATGCTAAAATGTTATATTTAATGTTATTTTTTTTACTTTCATGTACAAAGTTAGAAACACACAATTTTGTATAAAAATGTATAGTTTACCAACCTTATGTTTTAGTACAGGTTTAAATTGATTTATAACGTGAGGTGAAGCTATGAATAAAAATTACGTGACAGTCAATTATAAACCATTACACAACATTGGAATTATACTAATTTGGTGTGAAACTTCAAACAATATAAGGAGCTGACTGTGTCCACTAGAACCAGAAAACAAGCAAGATAACAAATGAGACGTACAATTTACTTAATCTAAAAACAGTTTATATTATTTAAACGTTTAGCATACAAACTGATACGCATAATTGCAATACAATTTACGTATTTACTGATAACGAAAAACAATATTAATTTAAAAGAATATATAAGAATGTGCTTCACAAAAACGAACTCCTTGTCTGAGCTCGTAAATAATCAAAACAAAAAAAAACGTATTTTTCACTGCAAAGTGACCGAAAGACGACTCGCGGCGACCATTTTGTTGTTGAATTTCTTCTTAAAAGTTTCGGCCGCCGACGATGTTTTGAATGTAATTTTTGCACTCCTATCTTCCTTGTCCAAAATTAAGCTCTGGAACATCAATCCGAGTTGTTCGTTGAGAGATTCCTTTTTTTTATATTTACTTCTAAGCCCGCAGCCCTTTACAGGCGGCTAAACTTCAGTTAAAACTAAATTAAAATTAACATTTAAAAAATACGTGCGTCCTTAAAACTAAAACAATTTAATACTAAGTCCAAACGTACGCGGTACCTTAATACGTAATCGACTAATTTTAATGAATATATATTGCCCAAAACCAAAACTATAGCAATGTCGTTTTCAGTTCCTTTGGTCTATGAAATTATGTGTAATTTTAACTTAATATTAAAAATATAAACGCGATTAAGACTAGTATCTCAAATACGTAAAACCACTAGTTTGTTTCAAAGGTTATATACCTTGTTACATTCAAAAATGTAATTAAATTCCTCTTAGATTCTATACACATAATAGCTCTTAACCGTTCATTACAGGTATCAGATAATTTTGTGAAATTTACAACAAACCCATCTTAACTGATAGAAGCTTTGTGAAACAAAGTCTGCACGCTTATTCAGTTTCCATACAATCTCATTACCATTTCATACAATAAAATAAAATTATACTGTCATACAATTTGTAAAATAAAGAAAAAATGTTAGTAAGGAATCGAATTAATATATTATAAAACATTTATATTTTTTTATTATAATTTCATATTACACATTTGTATTAATGCACTATTTTAAACGTAAAATAATAAATGAATTGAATATATCTAATAATAGACAAATCTTTTGCTCAAATACAAAATTAGGCATAACATTTTCTCTTTATTAAACAATAATACAATTTCAATACAATCAAGAAATATGACAAATAGCGAATGAACAAATGCAAATTGGAATTATAAAAAAAAAGTATTAAAGTGATTATATAACAATCATTAGAAAAAAAAACGTACATATAGACACAGAATATAATTAATTATTCATACTGTGTAACAATTTCTAGAATAAATAACAAGATGCATTTAAGAATTACTTTACCTCAATTATGTATGGCTGGGAATTTATTAACTAATATCTCCATAATATATTATAATTGTTTGGATAAATATATAAAAATATAATTGTAGAAATAATAAAGATTTTGATCTATGAATATTAATTGTATTTTTTTTTCAGTCACAGATAAATTGTATATACAACCAAGTCGTTTATTTGAATTATTTTGTAATCATAACTTAATTATACAAGCTATATGTGTAATCAAAAACAGAAAATATATACACTAATAATTTCAATACAACATTTTAAGCATTTACATCTCACAGATACCTTTTACAGCATAATTTAAAATATATATTCTAGAAAATCATGGAACGAAATGATATGATTTAGATTTCTTATTAGAACCTTGGTAAGTCAAACTTTTAAGTGTTCTTTTGTAAAAAAAATGTAGGTGAATGTTTGCAGTGTTTTAAATTATAGTTTCTCTAATTGTAAGATACATAAGTGAAAAAATTAAAAAGTAATTGATGTAGAGGTAATGCTTACTGTAAAAATGACGACTCTATTAGAGACAAAATCATGCTGCAGGTAAGGTCATAAATCATATTTCGCAGTCATGTGCATGTGCGCTAACAAAATGTATAGTGACTCGTGCACAGCGTACAGTGAGCTGGTTCGTTTGTCTGACAACACGTTATTCCTATTAAATATTTAATGAGCGACGATGTCATTATACGTTGCCATTACACGTACAATTAAAGGTAGCGTACCGCGACATACACGTGTTTTATTGACGCGCCTGCAGCGAAATTTTAGACAGTATCTTATTTAAGAGCTTCTTTGCAGTAAAATCATTGAATTAAAAAGTTGGTAAAACGTAGATTAAACAGATGAAGGATAAATATGTATAGAAATACCTTGTAAAGAAACTATTTCGACTTGTCAAAGGATCTGGTAATGGTTGTATTGCAACGTAAACAGAAGTGAACCAACGTTTCTTTCGAAGTAAGTTTGATAATGGTGTAAAAAAAATGTAAGGGTGCATTATTTGTGGCTCTCACATATAAATAAAATATTACAAGTAGTGTTTATTATGGTTTTAGGTATATAATTATGGAGCTATGTTGTTATAATAAACGACTTGGTATAACTAACAACTATACTATATGTCTAGTTTGAGCAATTTTTTAAATATAAAATGAACCAATTTTTTGCCACTGAAATATTACATATAGGTTTTTTTACGAGTTAACTTTATTGTCAGAAAATCATATTTCATACCATTTTATTAATTCTGTGTTACATTTTGTCTCTATAATTTTCGAGACCTTGCATTGTAGGGCTTTCATTTAATAATTCTTAGGTACAATCTCAAACCTTGTCACAAAATATTATTAACATATCAAACAATATCAATATTTTTGAAATGTATCTCAAGTCAATTTTCTTGAAATTTTGTGGTATAAAATACTTACCATGATAAGAAAATTATATAGTAATTGTAATACAACAAATAAACAGCAATGACAATATTAAAATATAATTTTGGATACAGTCATTGCACATTGCAGAAAACATTATTTAGGTTTTACAATTTTTAAAGACTAAATTTTTACTAATGATCACATGCTGAATCTAGAAATAATGCAAAGAGATTGTCAATAATTTACATGATAAATATTTCTGGTAATTTTTAATTGTTTCCAAACATAAACAAATATTATCGGGCAAAAAAATTAGTAAAAAAATTGCTCCAACTGAATTTTTTGAAACGCTTTAGTGTGCCATTAATCAGTGTTCCACTAATAAATTAGGAATCGTATTTTATATAGAATTTACATGAATCTCTAAAGCATTTAATAATTATTTAACATATAAACGTTGTAAATAGATATAATATCACAGTTTGTATCACAAATTGAGTATAAGAATGTAATATAAACAGCTTGTTAGTTGCTCGGAGTATGTTGTTTGAAATTCTAATTATTTTCTTAGAAAGTATATTGAACAAATTATTTAAATACACAAGTAATCATTCTAAAGCTGCATCAATTTATTTGTAAGTATTCAGTCTTCATTTATCATCAATTGCTTACGTACTCCCAAACTAATATGGCCCTCCTGAAGTCGCAGTAATTGTCAAAATTTGTGATTAAAAAAAGACATTTCTGCAAATACTTTGAAACCCAAACTGCAAGATTTGTAAACAAGTCAACCGACAATAAAATCTTTAAATGAAAATGTGAAGCGTGCGCGACTGAAATTGCATCTATCCAACATCAAAACATCGCATGATGTAAATGATTTAAACGTCCAACATCGCATTATGGAATTGCCGTAAATGGCCAACAGCATATGATGGAAATGATGTAAATGGCCAATATCGAATGATAGAAATGACATAACTGGCCAACATCATATGATAGAAATGACGTAAATGTCCAACATCAAATGAAGGAAATGATGTAAATGGCCAACATCGAATAATGGAAATGACATAAATGGCCAACATCATGATGGAAATGACGCAAATGTCCAACATCACATGATGGAAATGATAAATATTCAACATGGCAAGCCCCATAGAAATGGAAATACAATGTTCAGAAAATGCCGCAACACAAATATACAACATCGCAAACTATAAACGACGTAAATGCTCAACATCGTATATATACATATATTTATTAACTCAGGTAATAACGGAAAGTATTGCAACAGTTATAGCAACTCGGCTATATCGTGTGCTGGAGGTTCACCTTCAAGGCTTGAGGTAGATAGAGCTGGATATATATCGATTTCGTTGACAGATTTATTTCCTGGACAAAGAATATTTCCAGACTTTAACATTAAAACACTGTTAGAAACCTCACCTCGAGGAAAGGACAATCTTATATTGTAGGCATAATAATAGTCTTGACACCAAAAGAAAACCA
>JACEII010000765.1:2021-18054 GCA_014332785.1 Antheraea mylitta
ATTTATTTTGGCTTCATTTTAGACAATTGAAATTTTTCTAATATAATCACTGTTAGAGTGATTATTACACTTGAAATCATAGACTCATAATTAGTATTAATTACTGATTTGACTTGTCATTATTCATAGGTTTGTGTAATTGTTACTGTAGATTTTTTAAAATTAAAACTTAATTAACAAAACTTTAGATAGCAGTTGGTTTTTTATATGTTTACTGCTACCATACTGCTTCCATGAGTGTTTAAACAAGTGCCTCTGCCTCTCTGGATTCCTCCATGTTGATTTAAATTTTATTTATAATTACTAATCACAATGAAATTCAGTGTATAACCATCAAACTGATTGTAGTTTTGTGTATAAGAAATAATTTATATAATGTGATCAATAGTTCTAAAAATTTAGAAACTAAAAAAGGTAAACTTATTACATACAATTATAGATAGGAAATTCTAAATGTTGAGAATTCCTTATTTATGTGTGATTTTTAAATATATCCTCATAAATAGACTTATATGATCTCTTTACCTTTGTGGAAGGCAAAGGCGATGTTACATGGAAGTCTGCCAATAAGTATGTTTTGTGTTAATTTAGCTTAAGTTGTATTTATGACACTGATATAATAAGAAAATTTATCAAGCTAAGTGGTCTAGATCTTGAGTTAACAAGAATAAGATGTACAATATGGGTATAAATTGATTATTTTGAACAAATATTGTGAAAACTACTTCTACCAGTAAATTGCAGGATAATTACCCCAGAAGTAAACTCTGGATTGTCTAAGGGAATTCAAAAAATTCAATCACTCACATGAAGCTATATTCAAGCTGGTGATATTGTTTGGTTGCTAGGAAAAAAACTGCTTAACCAATACTGACCAACACTCACTTTTATGTCTATGTTATCTGGATACAATATCATAGACCATTTGATACATTTAGCTATTCCTTGATGTTGTTTAAATGAGAGCTAAAAACCTTTTTCTAAGTATGGTTTGTTGAAGCTTCTTATTTATATTTTTGAACTTATAAGCAAGCTGTATTCACACACAATCACATTTATATTTAATGATCACTAATGGGAATTATTGTTTCTGTGATGTCTAGTTTGTGAACCAAATAAAAAAATATACTGCACACAAATTCGCGGGCTGTTGCAAGTTAACCTATAACCTATACTAATATAAAGCTGAAGAGTTTATTTGCCTGAACATGTTAATTTCAGGAACTACTGGACCGATTTGAAAAATTCTGTCATTGTTAGATAGCTCACTTGTCTATAAAGTCTATTGGTTACATATCATCATGATAATACCAATAGGAGCGGAACACCCATAAAATATGTTTGAAAATCGTTTTTTTAGTATTAGCCCAAAGCTACTATTTCACGTGGATGAAGTTATTTAAGTTATTACAAAATATATACTTGTCATTAAAGTGACTTTCATTGAGCCAATTTATAGGAATTATATAAAAAAGAAAATCTAAATAAAATTCATACTAAATTGTCATTAATAATAATGCTAATTAATACTTAATTATCTAGTTATTAATTGTTTTAACAGCCAATGGCTTATCAACCTGTGCCGGAAGCAGAGTGTGTGGTGCCTAACATAACTGTTGAAGTATCAAATCCTCCACCTGAGAATGTTCACTGCACTTATGCTCCCTATGAACCAGAGAGAACTGTTCCACCAGCTATTGTAAGTAATTATGTTATTTTTTATGTTTTGTGTAAGAAATCACAAATGTATGTTTTTAAGTATTGTGTAAATTTTATAAAACCTTTAATTTTTCGTGTTGGCCAATATTCATTGAAATGTAACCACTATACATATGATAATCTTGTCATGATAGCTTAACGTAATATATCAGTAACAGTTAGGGTATTTCATTTGAAACAACTATTTTTTTCCTTTTCACTGACATAATAAATGTTGAAAAAAAAGACCACATAAAACTTGAATCATTAATTACTTAAATCCTAAGTATTAAAAAAAAAAACATTTAAAAAGTATATATTTCAAATCACGTTTTTTCTTTCTACAAGATGGCCATGTTTTAGGCTATCATAGTATGGTAGCCATCATAGCATGGCTGTTGTAGTACATCTTACACTTCTCTTTGGCAATCTTACTCTAACTTGATTCATGTTAATTTTATCAGTTCTAAATGTAATTTATTTTTACTCTTTTCGCATAATTTTGATTATCAAAATTAGGCTTATTTTACCAGAAAAGTGCTAAGAGCAAAGGTATAGGAAATTGAATTATCTATAAAAATATTCCTCATTGTTATGTCGCTGAAATGCATAGTTTTGAATAAATGGGCAGTTGAATATTTCATACGTTTTGTATGTTGTGACTTGATGAGCCCATAAAAACATAGATTTTATACTGTTTACATAATTTGTGATAAATTTTCTTGTAGCCTGCTGGACCCATAGAATCACCGCAGATTGTACCATCAGATATCAATCCAAATGTATCAAGTAAGTGTCAATATAATTACGCCTTTTATATAGGAAGTTAATTGTCAAATTGCTGTTACGTGTGCGTCTTGTGCTATGTCATATATTTCCGGTGTTTTATTGTTGCTTCTTATTTTATAGATTCTGCATATCCCATTACTTCATAATAAGCGACTTGTGCGGTTTTTATCTTATAGTTAAGTCCTGGTGCAATAAACTCTTAGAGGAAATGTAACTTAAGATCAGTATGATACAAATCCTTACATTAAGTTATATGGCCCTGAAACTAAGTGTAAAGTTGATGCAACATAAGGATTTTACAATTATAGATGGGGATTTGGGAGGTCCTCGTGAGAGATTCATGTCGGAGAGACCGCCAGGAGCACAGCGGCTCCCACAAGTCAGAGATATACCAGATAGCCTAGGTAAGTGTTGTTTTCCAAAAATGTATACGCGACAATTCTTCTATAGACTTTTCTAATTAACCAAGATAACTTTGGTTGCAGACAAAGTGGTGATACCTCGTGGCGGGTTTCCTGCTCGCGGTCGGACTACTTGGGTCAGGCAAAACCACCCATACAGAAGAAATTACAGGGTAAGACACTGTAAAGTCACTGCTAAACAACGATATTATAAAATTCATATCTGGCTCGAAGGACCACTCTAATATGTATAACAATATGAATTTGTTTGATTAAATTTATGTTCAAAATGAGAATTTTATACATTGTGCAATGTCACAAACACCATTACACCTTCATAATACATCAGTGTGACGGTAGTTTATGTAGTTGTAGGAAAAGGTTTGGAATAGGCATCCTTTCAGGCATCAGCAATTGAGACTTAAATTGTTGAAATGTATATGTGATTGTAGTAGAGAATAGTGTAATTGAAGAAAAATAAGTTAGTCATTCTCATGGAATCAGCTGTCTTCATGAATTCTATTCGTCACTTCTTAGCCATCAATGATGAATATTTATAATATACAGAAGAACCTCAGTAAGGCAAAAACCTCTAAACCTTCATAAAATAATCCCGTCAGAGTCTAAAACTTCTATTACTTATAATACGCAACTTCTAAAACTTAAAAGTATAATTTCACTATTAGCCCACAGTTACTTAATGCAATGTTATAATGAGCTGAGTAACCTAAACTGTTCGCCAATAACTCATTTCAAATGAATGTACAAAACTAAAAGTTTGCCGAGATGTATTGTTTGTATGTGTTTACAAGTTAAATTATTAACAAAAACAATAATTATACAATCTCCTTGTTTCTTTGAAATTCCTAAAATCTGTATTTGCGGTGGTTAGGACAGCGGCTTACTTGGATGATTAGTTATTTATCACTGCCCAGGAAACTGTGCTATGCGATAAAAGTTACCTAAGTAAAATGAATTCAAAACGAAAATTAACAACAATAATATACGCTGTTAAATTAAAAGCAATAGAAAAAGTGAAAAGTGGTTTAAAAAGGAAAGATGTTGCGGTTCAATTTGAAATATACGAAAGTACATTATCACTTAAAGAAGCTGAATTCTTAAAGAAATGAGAATCAGGAAAAAGTCTATAATGTAAATGGCGAAAAAATTGTGAATTCCCTATTTTGGAGCAATGTTTATTTACGTGGTTCAAACAATGTCCAAACTAAAACATCAATATTAGAAAACCCATAGTGAAAGAAAAAAGGTGGAGAGTTCGCAAATTCGCTGAAAATTCATAACTTTAGAGCTAGCAATGGCTGGTCAGAAAACTTCATTTGGCCTACAAGAAAGCGTGCGGCGAAAGTTCGAGTGTAACAAACCCTTGATAAGTTAAAAACTCTATAATTAAAAATATTTTGTGTTTCCTTTGGATTTTAACTTATCAAGGCTCTACTGTACCAACAACAAAATATGGGGTTCTTTAAAAGTTCCTAACATGTCGATATTAAATATATGTATAACTTCCGTCTGATGGCAGTGATGCTTTAATATAGCATGCATTTCTTCGATGATTCAAAGTCTATATGTTTGAATAAAAAGTAGCAATTGGTAGCTTTAAATTTATAATAATGAATCTATTTTGCCTTTCCTGAAAATCCTGTTACAGCCAGGATCTATCTGATTACATAGTGAATTTTTTTTAATCGTTTTCAGAGTAGCGTTTTTAGCATTATAGTGTAAGTTGTAAACAATTTCAGGGAAACTTCAACCAACGTGTATCATATCCACCATCAATGAGACTGAACCAACAACATTTACGCCATGACGCTCCGGCCGAGATGCGGTTAAACTTAAGAATAGATAATCGGCCGGAAATGCGACCACATTTACAGCTACGACCTGAAATAGATCCAGTATTATTACCAGAACTTCGACCAGAAATAAGAATGGATAGACATCCTGATATGCGACCGGAGATACACCCTGATTTCCGACCAGAAATGAGAATGGATAGACATCTTGATATGCGACCAGAAATGCGTCCTAATATGCGACCAGACATTCGTCTTGACATGCGATCAGATATTCGTCCTGATATGCGTCCTGATTTAAGATCAGAATTGCGTCCTGATTTGAGACCGGAATTGCGTTCTGATATACATATGGAGATACGACCTGAACTCCACCCAGAATTACGTCAAGACTTGCGGTCCGACTTACAGTCGGAAATGCGACCTAGTATGCGTCCGGGTTTGGGCCCAGAAATGCGTCATGATTTACATCCTGAAATGCGTCTCGATATACGCTCAGATATGAGACCCAATATACATAGAGAGCTTCGTCCCGACATACATCCGGACATGCATCCAGACATGCGACCAAATTTACGCCCAGAAATTCGTTCTGACTTGCGTCCAGAAATACGACCCGACTTACGTTCAGACATACTACCAGAAATGCGTGCCGATTTTCGTCCAGAAATGCGTCCCGAGTTACGCCCAGAAATGCGTCCTGAGTTACGCCCAGAAATGCGTCCTGAGTTACGCCCAGAAATGCGTCCTGAGTTACGTCCAGAAATGCGTCCTGAGTTACGCCCAGAAATGCGTCCTGAGTTACGCCCAGAAATGCGTCCTGAGTTACGCCCAGAAATCCGTTCTGACTTGCGTCCAGAAATGCACCCAGAACATTTGGCCCCACCGCGGCAAATGGGTCCTAATATATCTCCGGAACGCCCAATCTTGCCCGAAATGCAACCAGGTCAATTCAGGCAGCAGAACCTCCCACGGTTCCAGTACAGACAACCGATTGAAGAACGACCTATGGATCCGAACTTTGAACCACGACAAACATTACAATATCAACGTCCATTCCCTCAACAGATGGTAAGGGAGATAACGCCCAACAACCAGAGTCACATGCCTCAAGTGACCATAAGGCAGGCCATGCCTAACATCGCTCCCATGGATAAGG
Source organism: Antheraea mylitta (assembly GCA_014332785.1). Classification (NCBI taxonomy): domain Eukaryota; kingdom Metazoa; phylum Arthropoda; class Insecta; order Lepidoptera; family Saturniidae; genus Antheraea; species Antheraea mylitta. The sequence goes on from JACEII010000765.1 coordinate 7,883, forward strand.
ATAAATTTGGGGGGAAGATTGAGCCAGAAGTGAGGATGTTACCAGTTCAGCTCCCGCCCAACCTGCCTCCAAGTCTTCCGGGGAAGAAAGTACTCATCAATCCACATTTCAAGGGAAACTTTCAACCTCCTATTGAAGGTAAGTCGCTTTTCACGATTGCATCTCTGTCTTGGTACTTTAATATCTTAATTTAGCAAATGATTCTTACTTAATTGACAGATCTCTTAATTTATTTTTATGTTATTGAAGAATATGTAACGACAACCAATTTTAATATAAAATAACTTATTGGACATTAAAATTTCCAGAATATATTATAAAGACCCTAGAAGCCTTAGAAATTTTAAAATATTAGGTAGGTTCATTAAAGTGTGGTGTCTATTCTATGAACAAAAAAAAACAATTTTGAGAATTGTTGTCGTATGTCTTCTTGAAATAATTTCCTTTTGAATCGATTTTGACAGAACAGTCACTGGTAGATAGCTGGTGTTATATGAAGTAACTGATTCTACTTTTAATTGTAAAAAAGGAGTTCGCTCAAATTAAATAAATTAAAGGAGCATTGCAGAAGGGCAACAAGCGCATGCTTACACTGACCAAAATGGTGTTTTTTATGCTAAATTCGACGTGATTTGTTGTCACGGCTAATCTAAATAATGAGTATCTATTGTTATTGGGGTTATCATAATACTATGCGTTTCAAATGAGAAGATAAATGTGTTCATAACTTGTCAAAATCAATACTTGTCAAAATTGTACAGCCTGCAAGTGAAACATGAAATATATGAATGTTTCTATTTTTATTACAAGTACAAAATGAAACATTGAAATTACTATAATGTCTACATAAAATAATTAAAGCCTGTTTAAACAACCGGTATGTATGAGTTTATTAGATCAATATAAATCTGCTGTCTTGAGAGGTTTACAGAGGAATCTTAGTTTAGTTATTTGACTATATATCCTGCAATACTCCTGACATTGTTCTTAATATAGTTTGATTATTGCGTACAACTGAAAGACGGATTAGATATACATTAATTTTGTAATGTCATAAAGTTTCCAGAATAGTTTTACAATAGCACTACCCGAAAATGACATTTATAATCTTTAATAAGAAAGTTCGGTTGCTATAATAAATAGGAGGAAGAAGGGAATAACGTTTGTTCGTATGTCCCAGGGCTCCCGGCATATATACCGACACGGATACAGAAAACGCCTCCTCTCAGCCCGACACTTGAGAACAAATTTGGTAATTATTCGTTCTACAAATGTCGATCAGCGGTGTGGCTGTAATAAATATATATATATAGTAACAAAACTTATACCACAGATATATCTGTACACTATTAAGCAAATAAAATTATAAAATTTGGGGTAACTTTAAATATAAAGTCGACAAGGTTAATATTGGCATAGATTTCATAATTTTGTATATATGGGTGTGTACGTGTGTGGGTGTATGTTTGTTTGTGTGTGGGGTTTCTTTGTGTCAATGCATACAATGCATGCGTGAGCATGTGAAATCGCACGTGTGTGTGTGTGTTTGTGTGTGAATTTGGACGTGAAACTGTGAGTGAAACTCGTGTCTCAAAGGATTTTATTTATGTTGTAGTTAACAAAATATTTTCATTGGACTTTTAGAACACTATGGATATATTGACTTAAAATTGAGTTGAAATTAACATCGGGGTGGGGTAACCATGCTTAATTCTTACTTAATAGCCTTGGATGCTAAATTCACAAATTAATTTATATAGAATTATATCTAAATAAGTAGCTTCTTTCTCGTTAAAATAAAATTACAATATTACTCGTTTTTGTGGGCATTATACAGTTTCTTAAAACAGTAACTTAAAGTTGCACCTCGTGAACCGTTGAACCTCTTAATCAACAGGCTATTTAACTTAAAATTTAGATCAAGAATTTACATGTATAAACTATTCACCACAACTGTATAATGTGTTTTTTTTTTTTCTTCGAACTGACTACGCTATTGGCCTTGCAAGGCCTTTATGGCTTCACCGAACTACATGGTATAATGTGGGCTATTTTTAAAAATTTTAAAGAATCTATATATTAATACGTGAAGCAAAAAAATTGTATCCCTTTTTAACCTATTTCCCGTCAACGGGTGAACTTGAAATTTGGCATAGTTATATATGGCGGAGAAGTGCAGAAAGCTGTTTATTTTATATAAAATACATTAGAAGTATATTACATTAATTAAAATATGCACTACTCACACTACTACTCGAATTTTACACGACATATACACACATGTAAATAAAAAAGACATTTTGACAGCCGTCAATAATTACTAAGTTCAAAAGAGGTTGTGAAGGAGGTTGCTATGCTCGACTATATGTATTTTTAACTCTTACGTTCCAATTACCATTTTTCATCCTACATTCAACTATGATATTATAAAATATAACTATTATTGTAATGTTTATTATTTTTTATGGTGAACTCACTTCAAATGATGAATTAATAAAAAAGTGAGCCAAATAATACTTTGTATAATCAAAATAAGGATTTTGTTCATAAAAGTAATCCATGACTTAAACCTCCGCGGTTACAACGTTGCAATTCAACCGCATGTAGCAACAAAAAAGAATTTATTTTCAAAAGCTAATGGTAGTATTAAAACATTCACCATTTGATTTTATTGTGCATCCATTACTTTTCCAAACGATAATACTGGGCATATCACTATTTCTTATAATGAACTAGCTGACCCGTGCAACTTCGTCTGCACCAAATTGGTTCAAACCTGTGTCAATTATATTTTTAAACGCGAAAAATCGTAATTAACCTAAAACCCGATTTTAGCGACCTCAACCGTTTGCATTTATAAATCCAAACAATACAGGGACTTACTTAAACATATACCCAGTTGGTATGTGAGAAATATTTTAAAGTAAGCATAAAACCCGCTCACAAAAGAGACAACAACTTGGTTTTAATTAGCTCTTTTTCTGGGATAATTTACCAAGTGGTGAAAAATGAATAATTACTAAAATGGCTATTAAAAAATAAGGGTTGATCGTAGAAGGGTGAAAATTGAGGATTGTATGTATTTTTATGTTGTATCATAAAAAAATAGAAATTAAAAATTTTCTCTAAAAAATAAAAAATAAAATTTAGGGGTGGACTACCCCTAACATTTAGGGGGATGAAAAATAGATGTTGGCCGATTCTCACAGATACCGGATAAGCACAAAAAATTTCATCAAAATCGGTCAAGCCGTTTCGGAGGAGTATGGCAACGAAAACTGAGACACGAGAATTTTATATATTAGATAGACTACATTTAATTCAATGTCTCCCACCCATGGTGTAGTGTAAAATTTCTTAATTTTCGTAAAGTTATGTTTGTTATAATTAATTTCAATTTTTATTTACACATAGATTTTTTTATATTTATATAATTAAAGATCATGGCAAATGGCAAATAACTGAGTAGCCATGATGAAAACCTTTGATTATAGAATTATACCCTTTGACAAAAGAACCCTAATAAAGTTCAAACTTTAAAAAAACAATTAACTATAGTCGAATGTCTTGTCGTGGGCGCCCCCACTAGTAAATATAAAATCATTAAATCTAAAAGATATGACATTGTTGAGTTCCAAACAAAAACTAACTTTATTTCAAAATACCTTCTTACATTGACAGCTGTCAATTGACATTAATCAAATACATAAAAAAACGAAAGTAAATTATAATTAACTCTAACTATACATAACGATACACATAATTTTATAAAAATTGAGAGAAGCCACACCGCTGTTTCCTGGCAAGTAGAGTTTGTTTGCATGAATGTTGTAGTGTTGGTTGTGTTTAGTTCAGACTCCTTACCTCCTTCACCAATTTAGATTCCTTATCGACCACAGATTCCGGTTTATGTAGAGTATAAGAGCTTGTTACAAAAACTTCCAATCTATGTCTTCTTCTAATAATATGAATTAGATAGAGAGGGAAATACTTCAATCAATGTTTAGATTTTGATAAGTAAGCCTAACAATCTTTTATGTTTTCAATTATTGTATCATGTGTTATGTAGTATATAAAATTAATTTCCTGTTTCGCAGGTCCAATCAAAGACATAGATGATGCAGCGGAACGGTTCATAGCTGAACAGAGGAATGCCTTAGCTCGAGCTGCTGGAAGGAAGTTTACAAGACGTTCTCCCCAAAGGTATGTAACTCATTTTGTTCTTAGATTCAACCTGCTATATTATTGGTAATTTAACAAACAAAGAAATTATTTATTTATAAGAATGTATATGTCGGGGCGAAGATAAAATGGCGTCCAAGTAGAGGTATGACGTCATCCATAACAAAGTCACGGTTAGGATTTGATCAATCAATTCACAAGCCGATTCGAATAAAAACTTTAAAAGGTAGAACTGCAATACTGAATATAGTTACGAATTATGTGGATGTAAATAACCCAACTGTATGAGCGAGGATACTCAGTATCTTGTCGATGGTTGCCTTATAAGATATTCAATCAAAGCCCGCAACCAATAGTAATCAATATGCATGACGAACGAAAACCTCTTACCGATGGTGTTTCAGAACGGAGTAAATAGTAGCCAACCTTAGTACGAGTCAATAGTAACTGCCCTGATATAATCAATCATACAGACATAGGTCAATAGTAACTCCCCCCATGTATATTGGGCAACGACAAAGAGATAGTTATTAGAGACACTATTTTTATGTTTTAATTATTAAATCATAAAATCGTTCATCGTAAACAGCAGATACACTAATGCAATACGTACAATGCACTTTAGAGATAAGACCTTAAGTCACTCAGTCGTATAAAATCGAGTCCAAAGATGCCAAATTGATCAGTCTCCTCGGTGTAGGTTTGAAAACAACAAAGTGCATTGAATAATGAATAAAATGTCCTCTCTCTTTGTACTTATGTGTTAGTTTATTAATCCATAGGTATATAGAGAACACGACGATAGAGATAGAGAATGAACTCGCTGTGGGCGTGTCCGGTCGCAGGAGAAGCGAAGAGGACGACCTCTTGCGGAGACAGGAGGAGTTTATCAACGCGAACCGAGCTGGACTCAGGAGAAGGTACAGTGAATTTCATTAGTAACGACCTCAGTTATAGCCATGTTAGACTTGTGCCATTTCAATTTAAAACATACTTTCCTGGGAAATTTATTCAATAGTAATTTCGGAAATGGTGGAAATTTTGGGTGTAGCGACTTTTGGATATAGTGACAAATGGGTGTAGCTATTTCCGGATATAGTGACGTTTCGGTATTGCGGCTTCCGGATATAATGATGACTGAGTGCAGCGACTTCCAGATATAGTGATAACTGGATGTAGCGACTTCCGGATATAGTGACGACGTTAAAGTTATCCTTCCTATATCGTTCGGTAGTGGTAGAGCCAAGCTGAAGCTATTATTGTTTTCAGCACGAATAGGTCGGCTCGTCCGGGGAAGCACCACCCGACCCACAGAAAACCGACGTGAAGTAACACTGCTTGCATTGTTGCGTTTCGTTCGGTCAGTGAGAGAGCCCAAGACCCACCTACCCTCCCCTTCCCCTTCCTCCTTCCCTTCCTGCCCAACCCCCACCTTCCTCCCAAATACAGGTTGGCTACGCACTTGCGACTCCGCTGGTGTTACAAGTGTCTATGAACGGTGGTGATCACTTAACATCAGGTGACCCATCAGTTCGTAGCTTCCTATGATGTAAAAAAAAATCGTTATAACAGAAATCGACTATAATTTGTTTTCATGTAAACGGTTGTAAATAAACGTAACGGTATGTCAAAGTAATTTATAAAATACTAGCGGCCCGTCCCGGTATCGCACGGGTGGACATTTGTTTTTAAACATTTGGGTTAAACATTTATGGATTGACTAAAACTGATGATAGTCTTTGAAAATGTTGTACCATGTGTGCGCTCCTCTCCCGTGTCCCCTTCTTCGGCGAATAACCCGCACGCACACATCACACCCCGACAACGACGCGACCGGTTATATCTTTTGAATACAATGGCCGATATTAATAATTCAAAAAATTATGTATACTTACTGAAACAATTTTCAATTAATATTGATTTATTTAGATAAGGATTTATATAAATACATGAATAACATGGTATTTTAGGCATGGTATGCGTTTTGTTAAGATTTGTTTCAAAAATGTAGTTATAGTGACATAACACAATAGCTGGACAAATGCTACCATGAGGTTTTTTATATATATTAATATGTTCCTTAATATTGTAAAACGTATCTTTGTTTTATCATTCATAGTTTTCGCAGCGCATGCGACAGAAGTCATTTTATGACAATTTTTTCACACCTTCGATTACAGTATTGAAATTTTAATAGGATTCCTATACCTTTCTAGTAAAAAGTATAGTTTATGTTACTGAGGAATAATGTAGCATTCTAACCGTGAACGAATTATCGAAATTCGTCTAGTAGTTTTTGAGTTTATTTGTAACAAACATACAAAAATACGTTTTCTCTTTATAATATTAGTGTAGATGAAAAAAAAATTGTAGGAAGTAAATTTTAAAAGATAAACTTGTAATGTTAAACGTTTTTATGTTTACAGGTGAGTATATATGTAGGTAATTATGTAACTTAGCGTAGTTTTATGTAATTAACTAGCTGTTACCCGCGGCTTCGCACGCGTTTTTTTTTTAAATATATTAAATAAATTTAAAATTTTGATTACACATCTAGTGTAAATTACAATAATACTATTTCAAAAATATTTGCATCACACGCACATCATCTACTGTAACAGGTAACGTGTACATTATGTATGTGAATACTAATAGTGTATCGAATGGGATGGGATTATGATCAGCCACATAACTGGAATTTTAAACTATATATCACCCTCAGTGCTCACACTATATAAGAAAAAAATGAAAATATGAAGCTATACATTATCGAACAATATTAAATAAAAGAGCTAATTAGTTACTTATTTGCCCGTAGAATTCCCGTTCAAATCTTACTTGTAGTGCGGTGAAGCTGTTAAGCGTAGTCATTTCTAAGAAGAAAAAAAATATTCAAATAGGTCCAGTCGTTTCGGAGATTACCCGGAACAAATAAAAAAACAGACATATCGACAGAGTTAAAAAAAAATTCATGTTTGTAGCATCACAGATTTTATTCACCAAAAATAATTTATTTTAATATAAATTACACTCACTTTACTTTTATAATACGTAATATATCACAAATAAAAAATTGGCAACAAAACTAATGTAGAATAGAGTTTTTGGCGGGATTTCAGTCTGTCAGGTAGTGGATTTTATATTTTTTTCATAATATTGTGTTACATGATTCTATATCGTGTAGAAATTGGTTGCGTATTATATAATATCGTTCGTTTATTTTGCATAAGTGAAATGAATGAAAAATAAAACCATGAAGCATTAATTCTATGGTCTTGAAGATTAAGAAGATAAAAAATTACGTTATGTAGAGGATTCGGCGCTTAAACCTTTACATTAACTTGGACATAGAAGAAAACTAACTATATTGACAATTTCAGAATTGGCTGTATGGATTAATTAATTCCTTCGACTGTATTATTGGACGAATATTATTACTACTAAACTTTCTGAATAACAACACAAAATAAACTTAAGAAATGTTTGCGATATAAACGTAACATGAGTAATTAAAAATCAAAAACAAAACTAACGTAGAATAAACTTTTTTAATAGGAATACAAAATAAACCATGAAAATATTTTTAATAGAATGTTATCGCATTACCATGGCAACGCGTATAATACTGACATTAACACGCAGCGGAAGCTTCCAAAGTAGCCCGATTTTGAGACATTCTTCATTATTGCTCAACTCCTTTTGGTTTTAACGTGATGATATGTAGCCTATAGCCATCCTCGATAAATGAGCTATCTAACACTAAAAGAAACTTTTAAATCGGATCTGTAGTTCTTGAGATCATAGCGTTCAACCAAACAAACAAACAAACAAACTCTTCAGCTTTATATATTAGTATAGATTATGTTTACAGAGCAACTCATAGAAGTTTTATTATTTGTTTCAATATTAATTTTATATACATATATGTGTGTTGTTCCAGGATGCGGTCGCCGTCGCCCCCGCGCCGCTCCCCCTCCCCCTCTCCCGAGCGCAGGGCTCGCGCGGAGCCCCACCGCCACGCACAGGACGAGGTACCACTACCAACCCACTACCGATCTACTACCCACCCACTACCGACCTACTACCCACCCACTACCGACCCACTACCAACCCACTACCGACATACTACCTACCAACTACTGACCTACTACCAACTTACTACCTACCAACTACCCACCCACTAGCAACCTACTACCCACCCACTACCGACCTACTACCAACTCACTACCGACCAACTACCAACTCACTACCGACCTACTACCAACCCACTACCCACCCATTACCATCACACTACCGATCCACTACCAACACGCTTACTCGCTTATTCAACACGATTATTTTAATATTTATTTATACTTTCTTACATTACTTCAGCAATCCTTCAATTTTTAAATCTTTATAGATTTTTAAAAAAATGTTTAACGTAGTCGTTACATTCCAAAATCACCTAGTTTCGATTTTAACCATTTCTTATATTTTACGTTATTTTTCAAAATCATTAAATTTTATATATGTAACTTATGAAGTTCATAAAAAAAAAAAAACTTAAAAACCTTATGAATGGCAACATTTGAATTTTCTTTCTCTGTGTATAAAAAATGGAAATGTAAAAAAAAAATTAAAGTTGTTATATGAGCGATTAAAATTGTATTTAGCTAATTTTGTAATATAATGACAAATACATTACATTACATACACAAGAATAAAAATGTTTTTTTTTTTTTTTTGCTAGTTATTTATATTTGTGACGTCATATTATGACATACTATTTAAACTGTTAATCAATCACTTATTCATCGAGCCACTAATACCCCGGTTCGAGACGTTGTGGGTTATAATCTAAAAATGGCCATAAATAATCATAATAAAACCACCATAAAAGCAATAATATCGTTAAAAAAAACCTATATAAATAGAAAATATTAATAGTTAATTAACATAAAAAAATAGTTAAGTAAAAATAATACTAAATAAATAAAAAGAACACCCAATAGTTGCTCACAGATACGATTTATCACGCAGACAATAAAACAATACTACTAGTCATAGAGTTCTTGATCAAGTTTTGGAGTAATCCGAATGGTCCCTAATTTGGAGGTGAATGTTTTGTGTGTGGGGGGTGATGATGTTTTTTTTTTTAAATGTATCAGGAGAGCGAGTACCGGAGACGTGTGCGGGAGCAGGAGCGGCTGCGGGAGCGCGTGCTCCGCGCTAAGGAAGTCCGGAGGAAGAAGAACGCAGTCGCTATACAGGAGCGGTCAGTCTTTACTCATTATATTCTACGTGGTTTAGGTTATAGTGGGTAGCTGGTAGATCCCCGCTGAAGCTATTTTTGGTTTCAGCATGAATGGGTCGACTCCTCCGGGGTAGTACCACCCCTCTCACAGATAACCGACGTGAAATAACAGTCATTGCATTGTTGTCTTTCGTTCGGTCAGTGAGAGAGCCGGAGGCCCACGTCCCTTCCTCTTTCCTTCTTTCCCTTTCCTTCCCCTCCCCCTTCTCCCATATACAGGCTGGCAACGCACTTGTCGACGTCCCTGATATCGCTAGTGTCTATGGACGGTGGTGATCACTTAACATCACGTGACCCACCAGTTCGTTTGCTTCCTTTGATATAAAAAAAAAATATATTTGCCTTTTTTTTTTTTTCAAATAACAAACGTTGAATGTCCCAATTTGGAACTCGGTAAAAATGTCTTTAAGTGTGCTACATCCCGATAGATATTTATTTTTAGATATATATTAACAAGTAATACAGATTTTACTCTTTCGTGCAAATTAAAAGTACTATAAGAGTGAAAAGGGACACCCACTCGCAGGTAGGTACACGTCTGTGGTACAAAAATGTTGGGATTTCTTAACAATTCAAGGCCTTTTTCGTTTAAAGTTTAAAAATAAGTGTAGTATAAAAAATGTATTAAAACATCCTGATGTATTTCGGATTTGTTTAGTGTGGTAACACAGTCTAGCGCCGTTGCACCATGACA
>JACEII010000766.1:0-14076 GCA_014332785.1 Antheraea mylitta
CGAAAAGAACTGAAGCGTACATATTGATTTGCAGGTTAATGTACTTTCGTATATCTAATTAGTGAACATTCGCAGATAAAAAGTATTAAGAAAACTTAATTATTATGAAGTATATAGTGGGAATTGGATGACAAAAGTAATAAATATCATAGGAATGGAACTGACTAGAAGAGTCTTGTTTTATAACACAAAGTATTTAATATTCTTGTACTCGCAATATCGTTAGTAAATTGAGCGTAAGTCGATTCAAACTAGAGGCTTGCCAATATTCTTTGTTAGAGAAGAAATATACGTAGTATTATATTTTAGTGTTCCGTTCGCGGTATAAATAAAGTTAGGACTTTCTAGATTGTCAACCAAAAAGCCAACATTGCGATACTTATTTGTACATAGCATAACATTATATGCGAATTATTACGTGTAGTGTTTTGCCCGCTTATTAAAAGGCAGTGACTTCCACCTGAGGTGATATAACACTGTCTAAAGTTATCTATGTATCAGTTTATCGTCACGAGAGTTTTTTATGCTACTCACTTACATTTAAAAATTACCAAATATATCCAAATGGCGTAACTAACTCAAGACGGAATGAACGGTAGAGAGTATTATAATTGATAGCATTGCTTTCTCCAAAACAATAGGTACATGCGATCTATCACAATCATCGAAATCAGTCCACTGTGTGACTTTCGGAGCGCTTGTGACGTCAATCCATAGATACGATAACGGATTGATAAGCGATTTGAGGGACTGTAGGGCGTGGTGTGTTTACTTGTATTCCTATACATACATCTATATATAGCTCGTTTATGTTTGCTTTTTTATGGCAGAAAGCAAAGAGATTTACTATCATTGTATTGTAATTTATTAGTGCTTGGAAATTTAGTTTGATATATTTTTTAAGTGTCTTGATATCTCTTTTTTTTCTTTGTTACTTGATGTTAATTGGTTACCACCGTCCATAGACACTAGAAAGACAAGGCGAGTCGAAAGTGCGTTGCCAGTCTGTTTATATGGGAGAGGGGACGGAAGGTGGGCCTCCGTCGCTCTCACGGGCCGAAGGAAACGCAACAATGGAAGCACTGTTACTTCACGTCGTTTTTCTGTGAGAGGGTGATACTACCCCGGGCGAGACGACTCATTATCTCGTATTTCCTAATAATAACCGTAGTAAAATCTTTGAGGAACTGAATTTATCTGTATAGTGTCTATTAGTTTTCAATTATAATTAAATTAAATTTACATTAACGCGAGCAAAGCCGTGGGCAAAAACTAGTGTATTTTCTTCAGTAACGAGATGTACAAGTTCGATACTACATGAGAGTAACAAGTACATGAGAGTACTTGTTCTCACATCACTTGAACACGTCTGTTACGCTATCAACTCGAGTAGTTATTTGTGTAAGCAGACAGTTGTTTAAGCATGTTCAAATTGTTTATATAACTGCCCAGTTGACACTATTTTATGAAATGTGTGTGGTTTGTGGGTATATAAATATACTGACGTGACATTGTAACACATATAAGCTCTATAAAAATATGTCTTGCTGTGTGGTGCCGGCAGAATAGAATAGCACCACCCCATATCTTCCCGTGAGTATCGTAAAAGGCGATTAAGGGACTGTGAGATAGTACTGACCCATTGTATTTTCTCACCGGGATACTGTACCATCTGTCTGAGTCCTTCTCTTTTCGTAACGGTCCCCGTTTCACTGGGTCCAAAAGAACAAAGACGAGTATGTGCACCTGTGTTTTGCGCGTACACTTGTGCACCTTAATATATCCTGCGCATCTCACCGCTTCTACTACTGGACTCGGATTTTATAAGTTTAGTGGTCAAAGTGGTCGCCATGGCCGAAACCGGTCGGACCAATCATCATCATCTTCATCATAAAAATAATTGAGCCGTCACGGGATGCCTAGCAGATGTAAGACATCAAAATTGTTTTGTATAAGTTATATGCATAAAAGAACAGATTATGACAGGAATCAGTTATGGCATTATGAAAAGATAAAGCTAATAAAAAATACAAATTAGTTCCATAAATTAATGACTGATTATCTATATATTAATACGTGAAACAAAATCTTAGTACACCTTTTTAAGGTAATTCTGTAAACGTATGAACTTGAAATATGGCATAGTTAAAGTTTATATGGCGGAGAAGTGCAGAAAGCCATTTATTTTATATAAAATGCATTAGAAGTACATTAAATTAATTAAAATATACATTAATCACACTACTGCTTAAATTTTACGTAACTTATACACACAAGTAAATAAAAAAGACATTTTTACAGCCGTCAACGCACTTTAAAAAAGATTGCGAAGGAGGTTGAGGTTGAGGAGGTGAAATAATTATTAATGAACTCTCCTTGGTTTTATTGGATGTCAAAATTTTTTGGTGACAGGAGTGCTTTTACTTGTGTCATGGGTTGCGATCAATTTCTTTATTTTCGTAAAGTTACGTTTATTTAAAATTTCAGAGCTTTACTAAATGTTTTTTGTTTCAAAGTTATAATTAATTTCAATTTTCATTTACACATAGATTTTTTTATGTATATATAATTAAAGATCATGGAAAATGGCGAATAATTGAGTAGCCACGACGAAAACCTTTGATTATAGAAGTATATATACCCTTTGACAAAGGAACCCTAATACAGTTCAAACTTTAAAAAATCAATTAACTATGGTCGAATGTCGACCACTAGGCGCCCATTAGTATATTTTATTACATAAATATTCATTTTTATAAGATACAAAAATTAAATTAGGCGCTGGCGCGGTGTGTTTGGCGACCTTTAGCAAAGGGCGCTATGTCGTCGGCGCGTGCCACGTAACATTAGTAGAACAAGTGGCCTACAATATAGGGTTGCAAATATTTATGAGTATTTCATGAATAGTGCAATGTTCGTGTTTTGCGTCGCCACGCCAACAATCAGGTTTACCCTCCGCCTATAGATGTTTCACATCAGAAGTTTAATATGCAGAAGCCTACAGGGAGGGACGACTGTAAAATCATTTTTATGAGTATCAATTTATTTATCTATCCAATATATGTTTATATAATACCTTCGCCCGGTGGTACGTATTCGATTGTGCTATTTTTAATAAATAAACGTTAAATTCTCATTATTTCTAATAGCACAATCGAATACGTACCACCGGTGGTACGCGCCGGCGTGAACGTGTTAAACGAAATCAGAATGTTGCAGCTCATTAACAGAGTACATATTAGGTTGTTTGTGATTGTGTGCAGGTCACAGATTTTTCTTGTGACTATTAATGATAATTAAACAAAAAAGAATGCTCTTATAATTTCAAACTAGAATGTATTTTTGTTTATATGGCAGAAAAGTTAGGAGAAATGTCGAAATTCTTAATTTACTAGAAACAAAGATACCATTGTAAGCTAACAATTTCATAAACAAAGTATCTGTATTATGCACTCTGCACATGTCGGCACTATTACATGTTTTAATGAACCGTCTTTAGAGTTAATTAAGACATATCTACTATATCTTTGGTCTCGCTCTAACTATATCCACACAAGGACAGAAGCTCCAAAATTGGTTATGAATCGAATCCAGCGGAATCTCTGATCTAGATAGCTAACTCCTTTATATTACATTTAATTGGTACAATTAAACCAAATACTGCTTACACACAAACTGCATTAACTTCTAAGGTTATTGAGTTGAAATGAGTTAGACATATTATCTTACACGTATACCTGTTAGGTCTTTTTTAGGAGTGTTGACATTTTATTATATGCTAGTGGACTCGGTGAACAAGTTATCTTTGCCACATGGAATTAAAAAATACTGAGAGGTGTTGGGAACCCGAAAATTTGGATGTATATGTTTATTTTTACCGAACCTTTTATTGGCTTTAAAATTCTTATCGGTATTATTTTTGTGTGATGTTAAGTGGTAGGGTAAACTCTGTTTCGTATAGTGTTGAAAACACCGGTTCTCGTCTGATCACCGAAGTTAAGCAATTTTGGGCGCGCTCAGTACGTGGAGGTGTGACCGTATGGAAATACCGAGTGACGTTGACTTTTTGTTGTATTTCTTTTATGTAAAATGTTTCACTTCTATCGTGTGTTTTTACGACAAATTCTGTTTTTTTTTTCTTATTGTTATATTGACTGACCAGTTACCAGTTATACTGGTAAATATAACTGAAAGATCATCAGTACGTGGTTCTTTTTTGTTTTTGCTTCAAACATGCAATTAAGTCCTATGACGTTACATGTCTCGATTGAGTCAATGCTCAAATAACTCTATAACTCGCAAAGAGGTTTTAGCCCATTATTAAGGTGCTTACATACTAATCTTAGAACTCTAATACATTCAGTAATGAAGAAGAAGATAAAGAAGGATTGTATGTACCTACTGAACTAGTTGGCTGTTAAACACTATCTATTTTCACGTCTTTTGTGTTTGTTTACAGTTTGAGTCTAAACGCCGCGAGCCAATGAGCCCGGCTCATTAAAATCTCCATGTACGCGCTACTTCCGATCCGCAAATAATTTGGCAACCGCGTGTGGTCTGTGACGTACTATTCATTATTAGATTAGATTTGAATGTTATTGATCAAACACGTTTCGTTCACCTCCGAACACGTGTTTCGTTTTTGGTCGGGTTATAATTAACAATTACTTATTTTAGCATATTAAAACGTGTGTTTTATTGTGGTGCTTTTTAATACTCTATAGATTTTAGCCTTTGTTTACAATTTTGTCCGATATGAAATGATTTATAGGTTGGTAGAACTACGCTGAAGCTATAACTTGTATCAGCATGAATGTGTCGGCTCGCCCTGGGTAGTACCACCCGACATGAAGTAACAGTTCTTGTCTTGTTGCATTTCGTTCGGTCAGTGAGAGTGCCGGAGGCCTACCTCCCCTACTTCCTCTGCCCCACCAACAGAGGCTGGCAATGCACTTTCGACTCCCCAGGTGTCGCAAATATCTATGAACGGTGGTGATCACTTAACATCAGATGGCCCACCTGTTTGTTTGTCTCCTATGATAAAAAAAAACAGACAACGTGGTCTAAGATAGAAAATACGCTAGTCTATAGCTAGAGAGGACTGGCTCTCAAGTGTGGCTGCATATTTTCAACTTGAGAGTAGTTAGCTAACAGGTGTATTTTAAAAAAAACCTACTACCATACTATGACCTAGTTGAAAGGATTCGAACCTACGTCCATCGATGTTGTGTACCAAACACTATCAAATTAGCTATCACAGGAAATCAATAGTGCTCTTTTTGAGAAAAAAAAACTGAGCCGTCACAGGACGCCTGACATGTGGAACATCGAAATTGTTGAACGAATGTCAAATTACACTATAGATATGTGAGCTCGGTGTGGCAAAAGAGATTGCACACGGCATCGCATCGTCACGCCAACAATCATGTTTACCCGCGCCTATAAATGTTTCACATAAAAAAAATGGGATGTTAACAAAATTATTATAATATTATCTAGCAGTCCTGCGATAATATCTTAAAACAGAGGATACACATTTTTCTTTCATATATGGATATTATTATTTGTTTGGTATCTGTCTGTATCTTTAGCGGTTTCGCCCGCGTTAATATAGATTTGTCATATCCCTTGAAAAGTGTACACTTATTTGTGGATGAATTGTACCCTACGTCCTTGTATGTGCACCTGACAACGTACATGCAAAGTTTAGTGGAAATTGGTAGCGTGTTAGGCGTGAAACCGTAACAAACTTTTGGGGTGCAAGGGGTGTCGAGTAACATCTTAAGACTTGAGACACCCCAGCCAACCTCACCTGCACGTGGTGCACCCTGCTGAATAACGAACGAGGCAATGGCGAAAGCGGGGTGGTAGGGTTTTACAGCCCGACTGGGTTGCAACCACCATGCATATGGCGAAAAAGCCCGTCATAGTGACTCGCTTCTGCGCGTCGCGTTTCGGGATTAGCCTGTGCATATCCAGTACCGGGTGACTTTCGTCATTATGGCCGGCATGACAGCGGCGACCGGCGATGGATAATCTGTCTCTCAGTGGTTGCCGATGTTTTTGGATTGTACTATGCTTAACATCAGGCATAGTGCAGTCACTATGTCGTGCTTCGATAAAAAAATATAAAATAAATAAAAACAAATTCATATTCACAATTTTAATATTAGTAGGAAGTATGAATTTTACAATTATTCTACGCTGTAGATTTAAGGAAGGTGAAGAATTACTAATAGAAACTGATGTATAAAGCTCTCGTTTTGTTGAAGGCATGAAAATATAGCAGTTGCCAAAATTGTTGTGTTAATAATTGGTACTGAAGTTCGTTATGTACTAAAAAAAACAAGAAAAATTGCTTGAGAAACAGAGGAGTAAAGATACTGAACTGATTAATTTTAAACTCTTTATATACATATAGGCTAGCTTTTACCCACCGCTTTACTGTCCTAAACGAATTTCCGGGAGTTGGACACTTTGAAAAATAATATTTGTTAGCTACCCACTTCCGGTACCGTTCGTCATTCAAGACTCGAGATACTAGCGCAACATATTAGAGATACGCATTGATACTAGCGCCAAGCGACAACATATAAGAGAGACACATTAACACTAACGCTATTTTATTAAAGATACATAAATGAGAATTATTATAATTATTAGGGGTGTGCGAATAATTCGAACTTACGAATTATTCGTTCCGAATCGAATATTAATATTCGATTCGAAACTCGAATCGAATAATTCGAAAATTCGAATTATTCGAAAGTTCTCGAATAATTCGAAAAATTTCGAATAATTCGAAAAATATCGAATAATTCGAAAAATTTCGAATAATTCGAAAATTTTCGAATAATCCGAAAATTTTTTGGGTTTCTTATTTTCAATTTTCGATTAAAAATTTAACAGTCAATATACATTTTATTTAAAGTTTAAATGAAGTGGGGGGGGGGGGGTCTCAAAGAATTGGCACGTGACCATGTCCACGATTCCAACCCTCTTAGCAATCGGAAATAAAAAAATAAAAAAGATTATCAATCTAGAGGAATGTCGCTATGGCATGAACTAGGACCATCCCCCAATTTTAATTTTTACTATTTTAAAAAAAATCGAAAATGTCAAAAAAAAAAGTACAAAAAAAATTTTTTTTTTTCAAGCGGTCGCCATTTTGTGAAAAAAAATTTTTCAACTTTTCCCTAGTTCATGCCATAGCGACATTACTCTAGATTAATAATCATTTTGATTTTTTTATTTCCGATTGCTAGGAGGGTTGGAATCGTGGGCATGGTCACGTGCCAATTTTTTGAGACCCCCCCCCACTTCATCAACTGCTAATTTTTTGAATTTCCAAGTTTTTTTTTTTTTTTCTGTACTCTTGTAAATGAAATGTTAATAAATAACTTATAAAAAAATGGATGGTAAAAATATTGATTGCTTTTTATACGGCACTTCAAAAAATTACCTGAAATTCGTGCTTCTAGACTAGAATACCCCCTGAATTCACGAATTATTCGAAAACTCTTGAATTATTCGAAATTTTTACGAATTATTCGAAATTTTTCGAATTATTCGAAATTTTTCGAATTATTCGAAGAATTTCGAATAATTCGAAAATTCGAATTATTCGATTCGAATTTCGAATCGAATATTGATATTCGATTCGATTCGATTCGAACGATATTCGCACACCCCTAATAATTATATACATTTCAATGACTCGAATTGATATTGTTCATTTATTACTTGCACAACATTAGTTTTATGATAATAATAGTAATTGCTTTGACTTCAATAGTTTGACCTATAAAGGGCTAGATGTCTCTACTCTACACACATACACATATTTCAGATACATAAATAACAATGATATAACAATGATTTTATGTAGAATTGATGTATGTCCATAATATTGATTTGTTCATTAATTATTATCTTTGTGTTACTTAAAACATATAGCAGAATTATAAGGAAATGGTAATTGTTTTGAGTTATATAGTTGGTCTTATAGATTATATAGTTCGGCCTATAAAAGGCAAGATGTCAGTGTTATCTACGCATTCTTTTGTAAAATGTACTGTGTGCCGTAACTCTGGGCAAATAAAGAGTGGAAGTAATTACTCAGTATTTATTGGCATCCTGACTGCATCGACTATGTCGTATACACCTGATAACATATTATTTTCTGTACTCCAGGCAACACGTATACATTTCATGATGGTTGGTTAGATGTCTTGAAAACGTAACAAACTTACATTTGCGTTTATAATATTAGTAAGAATTACTAGTTATCTAATAACTTCTACGCTTTGTCTTTTAACATATTTGAAGTATATGTAACTTAATGGATTTTTATTGTAGGCGATAAAAAAATAATTGGACTATAATAGTCACTCTTTAATTGCATGCTATTATATGAACTCGTTGACTGTTAGATAATATGATAAAAGAGTAAAATTATTAATTATATTGATGTATATACGTATAATAAATATTATGTTGAAGTCGGTAGTAGTTTTTGTTATACGAATCGTTCGTCGTAAAGTTTTTATTGTACTTTTTGTTTAACCATTATTGTTCATTGTTTCCAGATGAAAGGGACGCGATCCAGAAGAAAACGTTCACGAAATGGGTCAACAAACATCTGAAAAAGGTAACAATCATGTTTGTTTTTACTTCTCTAAGGTTTATTCTCTTTGTTAAATATTGTTCAATATTAGAATTGTCTAATTAAACGAATATATGGATTTAGATATGTATCGTTAGATTAGGATGAAAATAATTGTATTCCTCGTATTGTAATGTTTATAATTGATAAGAATTTTTAGTATTAATTAAAATTATTCAAGTAATATTCAACTATATACTATGTATGTTGTTACCAATAGTATTTAATATAACTTGAATATAGTGTATAAAATATATTAAAGTCTGCCCGCGGCTTTATTCGCATGAAATAGTCACTTTGGGCTAACGATAACACGAAGTGGAAGCTCTCAAGAGAAAAGAAAAAAAAACGATTTTGAAATATATTTCATTGGTGCACCGCTCCTACTGGTCTTATCGTGAAGATATATATATATATAATATATATATATATATGTATATATATATATATGATATAACCTTCCTCGAAAAATGAGCTATATGATGCTCAAAGGATTTTTCAAATCGGACCAGAAGCTCCTGAAATTACCCCCTACAACGTCACGAACTCAGAAACTTATAAATTTTACCTCTTTTATACTTACTTTGACAATGTTTCGTATTAAATACACCGCGCTCGCTGAATGTTCGTTACCTTGCTCTTTTGTCTCGTGTTATTTAGGTTAGGTTATACTTGCGAAAAAGGAATTTAAAATCAACTTTGAAGGTTAAAAATTAGGGTGTAAATAAATACTTAAAATATTACATTTGCCACTGAATCAGTGTATATCTTATAATAATTGTTAACTAATTATATATAGCTGACCTAAAGTGATAAACTACGCTGATAAACTTAATGCTTGCCATTTTCAATAAAATTTATTATTAGAAATATTGTCGCCATATTTAAAATAGTCTCACATTACTGTCCTCATTCATATCGTTGAAGTAATTAAAGATATGAATAAGTTTTGTCGGTAGTTGTTGGAGCAAAGGGCGCCGATAAATAAAATTTCCTCGGTCGGAAAGTGATGTATAATTTAGATATGAATTAGTGACAATTAACATAATTATCATGTCGTTTTACAAGCATATGAATGACATACGCTAGATATATGATGTAGCACGTCATTTCTCTTCCCGCTACGTCACCCGCTCCCCATTAAAATCTAGGGTACCTAGTCCCAGCTACTATCTGGCGCTCCGTAGGCCGGTCGAAGTAAAGTTGGGCTAACGCTTACACGCTGTGGAAGTACTCAAGAGAAAGAAAACCCCGATTTTGAAACATTCTGCATTAGTGCTCCACTCTTATTCGTCTCAGCTTGACGATATATAACCTATACCCTTCCTCTATGTAGCGCGGTGTATTTAGTACGTAACCTTTTAAAGTAAGTATTTAATACGTATTTAAGATTTTTGTAATAACACCGTATAGGTTTTAGTGTTTGACTACAATCTCATGTTAAATCATTATATGGTATAAGATGGTATACGTGCTAGACCTAGAAGGGTGCTAGATCTCACGTGCAGCTGCCAGCACATATCAACATGTCCTATGTAACAGATTTTCACTGTGGTCAACTATGGTTTCATAACGATATTTTCCGTCACGAACAGTTCCAGCTCAGGATTCGAACCCACGTCGATCGACGCGTCAGGTCAGGTCAGCGTCACAATGATCTCTAATATATCTATATGTCATTTCCGTTTTCCGATTGCACTATGCTTTGTCGGTCAACGACAAAAAAAAAAGAATATCAGCTATCTTATGTAATTTTACAAGGCGGTATTACAAATGTTTTCAAAGTTCATTATAATTGTCGGGATAATAAATATTTGTAAATGATAGCATTTGTACTTAATCAACTTCCAGTGACCGTTTTCTGGTTGAATATATATACTTGTGATAGTGTCGAAATTGAACGGTAATTTATTATGTTTTGTAAAGTTTTAGTGTTATCGAGGTTCCGTTCTCAAGGAGTTGTACTTCCGTATTCATTGCATATATTTTTGTTCAAATTATACTTCTTTTTGTATTATTTTAAAAATAAAAACTTGCATATAAACTTATTCATTTGAAATATGTTTTTTTTTTATTTATTTTTTTCTTTCTTCACACTTTCTCCATTTGAACTCTGTTTAAAATTTAATCCCTCCGTACACGCATTTTTTCATATTTCTTTAACAAGCGGTTCAAAGATTTTTGTCTTCGCGTATTTTTCTTATCTCTTGATATACATATATGTAAAAAGTATACTTTTTAACTGTTTCGATTTTAGAATGATGTATCATAAATAT
This sequence comes from Antheraea mylitta, assembly GCA_014332785.1. Taxonomy (NCBI): domain Eukaryota; kingdom Metazoa; phylum Arthropoda; class Insecta; order Lepidoptera; family Saturniidae; genus Antheraea; species Antheraea mylitta. The sequence continues at coordinate 10,942 of JACEII010000766.1, forward strand.
TATCTATATATTTATGGGGTGGGCCAAACAAACCGACTATTTTTTTTACTTTATACTCTAAAAAATTGATTAGTAGACACCTTAAAAAATTCTCTCCAAGTATGAGCTCTTAATTTTAATATGAAAGTCTTCCGTCTCTCAGTTTTTTATTTTTTTCTTTATTAGTACACAGCAGATCTCATATCTCGCTATTCACTATTTAAACAAAATATCTCGTCTCATATAGTTGTAGGAAATTGAATTTATTACAAAAAAGACTTCTTTTAATTTTTCTTTGTGAACTTCACCGTTTAAAGGTTATTGAAGGTTGAAGTTTGATTATTTATGATGATAATATAAGAAAAAAGAAATATGCCTGGTTTGTACATAAACGTTAAAATTAAATTGCAGTAATTTCCAAACAGTTCACGAATTTATGTGAATGTGACTCTTACTGTAATGTGACGATAATGTTATTCGTCTTTTATTATTGAATTTATGTATAGTACGCATCGTAAACCTCGAACTTTACCGTCTATTACGGTTGTCCTTTTAAGGGTTGAGTAGTAAGATATCCCAGAGAGCTGTACTCGGGGTCAAATATTATTATGTACGGTGTAGAAGCGATTAAACTGTCAGTTTGTTTGACGACCGACGCCACGTCAATATGTCGGGTACGTGCGCGTCGTGATGTGTTTTGTAAACGTGAAGCGTGATCAGTTGCATAGTGATTATGTCGCCTACCATAATAATTGGCTTTTCACAGTTAATGTATATTTCACTAGCTCATATGTGTATGAACCTGTGGCTCAGTTTAGCTTAGTTCAGTTAGATTCGCAATTCTACCTAACCTAAGCAATAGCCCAAGCCAAGCTCTGCCGTGCACCCTTAAGCTTGCCGCTTAAAAAAATCAGCTGAGTGCCTTAACCGCTCGTCTCAGTATCCCGGTGAAGCTGTTAAAGTCTTGCTAGGCCAAATAGAGTAGTCAGTTCGAAAAATAAACCATAAATTTGGGTTCTGCGTATATACTATATTCAGAGTAGTAAAAAAGATTTGGGAGGACTCTACGAGTGGGATCAACTTTGACTATAGATCGTAAACAAGTGTTGTAAGTAACTGGTAAGAAACTAGATCGGGTTTATGTTTTTAAATACGTTACTATCGTTTTTAGACATCTTTCACATATTGATCCACTGTAAAATATCCTTAGAAAAGACTAATTATTTGACAATTCCATAACTTTCCGTTTCTGTAGTTAAATTCGTAACTAAATGTATAAACTTCTGAAAGCACCTCCAAAAAAATAATTAAATCAAGGAATAATGGTACTCAAAAGAATATTCATTATAAAATGTCTTTGAACTTTCAAGGAATATCAACATAAACATTGCTTGTTCTATACACAAGATGTTTCATTTCATATATGGCCTCAATACGAAGTGTAATCAATTTAAATAAATGAATTGACAAGAAACAAAGCCTCCAATGTGCCGGTGACTCACCGACGGACAACACTCGTCTTTGTAGCCGCGTGAAAGTATTACTCACATGCCAAAGTATGGGCAAGATATGTATTTTTATTAACGGAGACCTTTATACGACCATATATCAACTCAATGGATGATTGTTCGAAGTATTTCAAGCAGTCCTTTTTGGTAATGTAATGCTTATTGGTTTTTAACTTGTTTTAACCAACCAGTTTCGTAATGAAACCAATGAAGCTTGAATATTTAATTTATTACTAACGTTTGGCAAGGATTTTCACTTTTTATTGGGTTTGTTAATTTATTATTGTAATATCACTAAATATAATGAAAAACTCCTCTGCCGCGTCGTGTCTGTCTGTTCAGGATAAACTCAAAATCTACCGAACGGATTTTAATGCGGTTTTCACCAGTTTATAAAGTGATTTATGAGGAATGTTAAAGTTTATATCTACCTCTAAAATGGTAAATGGTCCTCAGATGTTGAAGTCGTCAAAATATAACGTTGGACGGTTTCGTAGCTATATTTTTTCTTCATTAAAAATTCGAGATTTTTTTATATCATAGGAGGCAAACGTACAGGTGGGTCACCTGATGTTAAGTGATCACCACCGTCCGGAGACACTTGAACCACCAGGGGAGTCGCAAGTACGTTGCTAACCGGTGATTGGGAAGGGGGTAGGACGAAAGGAAGGGGAAAGGGGAAAAGTGAGAAGAGATAGGCCTCCGGCGCTCATATAATTTTAATATTATTAATATTCTCGTATTTCTCTCGAGTTTTATTATGGGTTATAAATTTACGTTCTTCGATTCATCGACGTTGTTCAATATAGCTGTACAACAATCGTACATAATAGAATTCTTAATAAATAACGCAGAGGATAAACTGGTAGGTTTAGAAGTATGACTCTTTATAAAGGAGTTCTTTAGACAATATATATCCGTAGTAGAACCTTGTTTTTGAAAATTTCGCCCCTAAAACCGTTACAAACAGTATGGCGACCTTTGAAATGTAAATCCATCAGACGCATAGTTACTAACTAAATAAAACAATTGGAGTATAGATCATTGTTAAAGTCATATACATCCGTTCGTATAGAACTGTTATCTAAATTGCAATTTAAAGGATTCGACCTCAGCGTCTCGATACCTGGTCGTCCTCCCCTCCACTGAGGTCAGTGTTGGGTATACGCGATGACGTCACCAGGGAACCAGTCACGCCACATTCTGCATGCTGGGGATTCTCAGAATGGCATTAGTTGAATATTTTACTTTACATTCCATATCTTACAATGTATAACGATAATAAATTCACTATCGGTGTTCAAAACAGGGAATGAACAAAACGTTAGCTTTGTAGACAAAGAGATCTCTAACACTAGACAAAACCGATTTGTAACAATCTACTCCAAAATATACACCACAGTATTGGACCATATTAAAGTACATAGTTACTTTACTACAATGATGTTGTAACTAAGAAGCTATAGATATGTCATAAGCGCTTCCACAGTGCCTCGTAAAGCCTTTGCTAACTAGCCTATTTTTGATGGCTGCCCGTGTCTAAGCGACATATAACTCTTTCTTTTTCACCACTGATATTGAGAATATGCCGTCTTACTTTAATATTTTATCTAAGACAGTGTGGCGTTACAATATTACTTTACGTATG
>JACEII010000767.1:0-14076 GCA_014332785.1 Antheraea mylitta
CAAGGATCGGTGCTTGGTCCATTGCTCTTTATCTTGTACCTTACTGACCTGAAAAATACTCTGCAACTACCATTGTCGCTTTTTGCTGATGACACCAAATTGTTTGCTAATCCTCGAATTAACATGCAAGCCATACAAGATGACCTAGATTCGATATATAAGTGGACTCAAGACTGGCTTCTTATTTTAAATGTAAATAAATGCACTGTGCTGCACATCGGTAGTAAGAATCCTCATCAAATATATTATCTTGGTGGTGAGCAATTAACCTCAGTTGAAACACAAAGGGACCTGGGAGTTATAGTATCCAATGATCTTAAATGGGAAACTCACGTGCATGGGGTAGTAAAGAAAACAAATTCGATCCTTTATATTACTCGCAAGGCGTTTAAGTATCTCACAGCTAAGACTTTTATACAGTTGTACAAAACCTATATAAGACCTCTCCTTGAACATGCTTATATTATATGGGATCCCTACTTCAAAAAAGATATTAAGCTCATTGAAAATGTACAGAGAAGGGCCACCAAGATGGTGTATGCAATACGTAACTTACCCTATGAACAGCGCCTCAAAAACCTTGGCCTAACCACACTAGAACAGCGTAGACAAAGAGGCAGGTTAATCGAAACTTACAAAATCCTCACTAATTATTATGATGTGCCCAGCCTTAAAAATATTTACAATCTGAATGACAATAAACACCTACGAGGTCACCCATTAAAACTATGTGAAACCTTAGCAAAAAGAAACCCAATGAAGCACTTCTTGTCTAACAGAGTTTTTGCAGCATGGAATAAACTTCCAGAGAAAGTTGTGATGGCTCCAACAATAAGTTCTTTTAAGAATAATTTGGACAAGGAAGATATCTCCAAATTATTTGATACACACGCAACAGCTAATTAGCTGCCAGTGTGTTATACCAATAATAATAAATAATAATAATAATAATAATAAAATAATACACCAGAGGTAAATGTAATCAATGTCTCCTTATGTTTTTATGCTGTGATGTGAATATTTATTTATTAACAACACTTTTAACACATAATAAATTTTTAAATCTGCAAACATGTTGTGCCTATTACAAAGTAATAACTTTTACATTTGTATTGTGTATTCAAGTTAGTGCATTATAGGTGACTGTATGTGAATATACGCGTTCCTGTGTATATGTGTGTAAATGTATCTGATATGTTCCTCTTCGATATTTTATTCACCAATATTATTTCCTTTTAGAATTTAGTTTCTGGATAAAATCTTCCTCTTATGCTGGAATAAATCAATGTGATGGAATTTTGTGTTATTGGATTTCGATTGGTCATGTAGTGGATTTTATATACTATTTATAATCGTGTGTTATTCTACTCCATATTTTGTAAAATTACAGGAGTTTTACGTAATATAGTTCGTTTATTGTGCATAAGTTGAGTGAATGGAAAATAATAACCACGGACCGTGAATTCTTAGCCACTCGACAATGGCAGTAATGATCTGGAAGCTTGGTTGCCAAAACAAATTAAACCATCTTTGTGAAACAGAGTTCTTTGCCTAGTTTAATTTAAGTTAATATACTTAAGTTAAGTCTTACTAATTAAGTAACCGTGTACACATATTAAAATGTATTGCCGAGAGGCAACCCACTGTCCGATGGCCGCATGTCACGATTTCTATTTTATAATTAATTTTAATGTTTATATATGGCCTTTGTAATATTTTTATTAGCTAAAATCATTTCAAATGATTGAAACGGACTTTTCATCTACTTCCGGTACCGCGGCAACACGTCAGAAACGCGACCGAAAGATTAATACTAGCGCCACCCTATTCGAGAGTTCGGCCTATAAAATACAAGATGTCATTGATTGGACCATTTCTATATCGAATTTACTGCAGTGCTTTCCTGACTAACCGACTAAACGACCAGACTAGGCTCCCTCGGCAACGGCTCAGGCCTAGGTCCGTTCCCTTGGCGTGGAGCCCTTGAGTATACTGCTCGCGCGATACAGTGACACTAAATTTTACATCACTGCGACAACATTACACATATCACTTCCACACACGTGCACACATACATGCTTACACATTAAAGTGGAAGGATTTTATTTTTCCCTTATCGAATTGAAGTAGTTTAGAAAAATTATCCAACACAAAATACATATAAGAGTTTTCGAGGTATGTATGCTTGGTACACATATATGTTTCAATAACTCATATAAGTATGAATATGTAGCTTAAGTTAGCTCAGATGGGTAGCAAACTGCATGTATCAGGCAACAGACCAAGCTGAGGTGTACCATGCACCCTTGAGCTAGTTGCCCAAATAAAATCGGCTGAGTGCCGCAAGCGCTCGCCTTAGTAGTCCGGTGAAGCTGTTAAGACCATGCTAGGTCCATAGCGTAGTCAGTTGGAAAAAAAAACCGACTAAACCTATATCGATAGCAATCAGGCTTAATACTCAGGTTCTACGCGGACGAATTCTCGCACTTAGGTTATAACTAATAAAATGGAGTTTTTGGTGGGATTTCAGTCTGTCATGTAGTGGATTTTATATTTTATTTATAATCTTGTGTTACTTGACTCTATATTGTGTAAAGTTGGTGGTGTTTTATGTAATATGGTTAGTTTAATGTGCATAAGTGAAGTGAATGGGAAATAATACCACGGAGCATGAAATTCTGAGGTGCCACAAAAACTCCCTGGAGGGTTCTAACAAGAGATCCACCATCTTGTTAGAATATTGATTGACACGACACTTGATATTGTAATGATCGTCCGACGCTTGTAATATTATTGATTACTCGACAATGGCAGACTGAAAGATTGATTGACAAAAAAAAAATGCATTTAAAACATTTTTAGCAATGTCTGTTTGTCTGTTTATTGAAACACACGTCAGTACTGAAGTACTGCGTTGACCATAAAACCAATAATAGTCCTCGAGTAACATTTACTCTTTGTTTCAATAATATCGGTCCACTCTACAGTTTTTTGTGTCACCTGATGTTAAGTGATCACACATTTGGTTTCAGCATGAATGGGTCGGCTTGCCTAATACCACTCTCTCACAGGAAAACGACGTCAAGTAACAATGCTTGCATTGTTGCGTTTCGTTCTGTCAGTGAGAGCGCCGGAGGCCCATCTCCCCCTTTTCCTTCCTTCCCTTTCCTTTCCCACTTCCCCACCAACACAGGTTGGCAACGGACTTGCGACTCCACTGGTGTTGCTGGTGTCTATGGACGGTGGTGATCACTTAACATCAGGTGGTCCACCTGTTCGTTTGCCTCCTATGATATAAAAAAAACACCAGCGACACCAGAGGAGTCGTAAGTGCATTGCCAGCCTGTTTTGGTGCGGAAGGGGAAGATGAAAGGGGAAAGGGGGAGTTGTACCTCCAGCGGTCTCAATACCGAACGAAACGCAATAATGCAAGCACTGTTACTTCACGTCGGTTTATCTAATAGCACTCGGAGCAATAATTATATACATTCTTATAAAGTCTGTTAATCAATCAAACGTATAATGAGCTGCAAAATAACAATATTACATATACACAGGCCCCTATACTATGCGTCGCCAGTATGACTCAAGTCGTGCATGCGTAATACATCCGGTCATGTTTACGTAGCACGTCATGACGGGAAGTATATTTATCTCCTGCCAAAAATACCGCTCAGCGCACCTAAAGAAGTATTCACCTCAAACGATCCAGTTTAATAGACCACCGTGTACGTCCAAAATTTCTGTTATGAACTCATAAAATTATGTCACATGTCGAATAAGAAATTGTGTAAAATATATACTACCTACGTGTCATTTTACACAATAACGTATTTACGTGACCGGACCACCAAACGTAATGCATTCACCGTTCTAATAGTGAAGTGATGGCAAAATTGTCGACATCGATTCAAACATTAAAATAATCCATTAGACAATTACAATATAATAATAAATAATCGAGAAATCACGTCACAATTCATGCAGTTTGATATTGTGCATCATTTGATGATGGAATGCATCAAGAACAGAATCGAAAGAGAGTCGTTGATAGGTAGTATCATTTGCCACATTATTGATATTTGTCACAGCCGAGATGGCTGAACCATGTTTGGGTGAACAACTCTCCTGATGGACCTAGAAACAATGGGGCTGCTATATTAGGTGGAATAAAAGCCCCTAAAAATGAAATATATAAAAAAAATCAAGCAATCATTGATTGATTGAAGAAGGCGTTACTTTGCAAAAATCCATCATTAAATATTATACTGGACCTTACTTCTGCCTGAAACTAATTGGCCCCTACAACTTTTAATTTTATTTAAGCGAGATGTACCTGAAAATATTAATCTAATAGTAATAGAGAGAAAACAAAACATTAGTAATTGATACAACAAAATTAATTTAAAACGCGTGCCTTGGTTCCTGGAAGTAACTGTAAATATAAAAATATCATTAATTAAAATAAGTCGAAGATTATCGTGTAACATCTTCAGATGTTAACTCTTCCGATGCGAGCGACTTCGGTTCAGCTCTTATCAGTAACATTAAAAGTTTCTTGTTGTTATGAGATGTGGTAGCGCCCAATTCCATTAACGTGAAGTAACGTCCACAATAATATTTGATTTTACTAAATATGAAAGTGGAATGTATGTGATAATCGTTATGTTTGCATTGACATTCGCGAGTAAATAAACATCACTATGAGACACGGGGTTATGTAATCGAAGCGATGGCACAGTTCAGTCGAGTCAGTGGCAACGGAGAAATCGTACGATAGCTTCATCACTTTCCCTGCACTAGGAGTTCGCGCGTATTTCCAAATAAATAAAAAATATTCCGCGCTCTTTATAAATATGTTATTAGTATTTTTATATAGGTAAAAATGTCGTTAAAATTATAGTGTTTACTGTGATTTTATTAATGGATTTAATTTCTGTGAGTATTCAACATTTTTAAAACCAATACGGAAAAATTCTTAATTTTATTTTTGGCATCCAATGTTCTAGATTATTATTGCCATTATCGAGTGTGTAATAATATAACAAATATTTTGTGATTATTTCAATTTGCTAACAAAACGGTGGACCCCTTATTAAAACTTTCCATGCAGTTGTCACATCGCAGATTTCATGCTCCGTGGTATTATTTCCCATCCACTTCACATGTGCACAAAAACCAAACTGTATTACATAAACACTATCAATATTACAAAATATGGAGTTAAAAAACACAAGATTATGAATAAAATGTAAAATCCACTACATTACAGACAAAGGTACCAACTAAAAACTCAGGAAAAACTTATTATTGTAAATTAATTGGTGCACATGACTTCACTCTCGGAAACATGATTTTGTCATTTTACGGGTACTATATGATTTAAAGTCGTAACGGTCGGGCAATTTGACCTATGGAATACCATGTCCGCAGGTTCGAACCCCGGCGTGTTACATAGAATTTTTCGGAATTCGCATAAATTTACTAATTAAAAATGTCGGCTGACGGTGAAAGAAAACATCGCGAGAAAACCCGAACCTGAGAAATGTTTTTGTAGTACTACTTCTATGTGGGAAAATATAGCACTGTAGATTTCTCGGAGGTTGCAATCGCCGATACGTCGTGGGCTGGCGTGGTGATTACGCCCATACCTCCCTTCGGGAAGAGGTCTATGGCCTGCAGTGGGTCTTCTACAGACTGATGATATACGATTTAACTGAATTGAATTTGCACTGAATTTTTTCCGCTATACTTTTTTCATTACTTAAATTCTCTTTTAGGTTTTAAGTTACTTATGTCAATTATATCATTACTGCTTAACTCATATAGAATAATGTTGTGTTGATAAAATTAGTTTTTTGAATATTGTTGAGTCTTGAAATAGTTGGGTTCTGATTTGTGAATCTACGATTAAAATAATTTGTTGAGATGTCTGAAATTACCATACTATGTTATATTTATAGTAATATTATAAAGCGAGGTAAAGTTTTTTTTTTTTCCGGGGATGCCTTGGTACTACTGATCCTATTATAAAGATTCTTTCACCGTTAGAAAGATATATTATACCTCTGTGCTATAGATTATATTTATTTTAGCTAATATATATTTCCAACAATTAAACACAATAAATGTAATTGAAATCGGTAAAAACTTTATAATATGGCCTGTATTATGGGCAATATATGTAGGTAAGTTTTTATCTTAATTGGAATCGGTAGATGATGCTCCAAACGGGTTTTAGGCTTATTTTAAAAGATTACTCACATACCAACTGGGTATATGTTTTAGTGAGTTCCTGAATAGTTTGGATTCACAATTGGAAACGGTAAATATCGCTGCAATCGGGTTTTAGGCTTCTTAAGATTTTTCACGTTTAAAAATAAAATTGAAACTGGTAATAACAAATTTAGTACAGATGAAGTTGTAACGGTCAGCTAGTATAGAATTAGTTAGTGCTATATAACCACGAAATACTGTAAAAAGTTATCTATCTATCAGAGAAAATGTCGTCAAAATCTATTCAATCGTTCCGGAGACCTGTTTGAACAATCAAACATTACGTATTTTTTTTATATATGGATTGTAATACAGTTATGACGTCACACTGAGCTATAATGTGCACGTTTCGTAAGCTTTATTATACGTGATTCATAAAAAAATTGTAAAAACAAAGTATACACCTAGATCGATTTCCTGACAATCACAGTGTAAAATTTAGCACAAAAGATTGAAGTTGTAAAATTACTTCCATGTTTCGAAATACGTGTGACTATGCAATATAAACGACCAATTTCATTCGACCTTCATTTGCATACATTGTATCTCTATTTTAGAGATCTGAAATAATTGGATATTGATACACACAAAACGTCCATATTATGTCGACCTCGCATATCTTCGATATCCCATATATACGAAGTGTCTAAGTAAACTAGAAATATAAATCATTATTAAAATATTAAAGATCCCCAATTGAGAACAATTCCATTAATTCCAAAGCTCAGTTATAAGTGGATATTAATGAACGAATGAAATTAACTTCTAATATACATTGATCTCAATATATATCGAGTTCGATCGAGATCATGTTAATTTGGCTGGTCATTTGTTCTCAATGTCAAGGGTAAGTTTAAAAAGAAAAAAGTGACCATTTATAAGAGTGAATGGCTATCAACAATGGTTTAGTCGGTTAAAGTAACTCGGTTAAATGTGTCGAAACGGGTTTACAAGTCGAAAATAGGTAAGAATGTTCATGAGTTCATTGCAAATTTATGTATACGTTTCTTTTAATTTGTTACGCGTTTGAAGTCGTTAAATCGGAAACAAAGATGGCCATTTTGAAACTGAAGTGCGTCAATGAATAATTTACGTTTTATTTTTAAAATCCTTAGTTCCGTGGTAAATTATTAATAAATAGTGATTTTTAAATTAACCTCTGAGAAGATTTAAAAAATAATGTTGCACTTTGTTTTCGTTTACAAGTAATTTCATACTTCATAATATTTTATTTTATTTGTGAACTTACTTTGTAATTTTACAAAGCATTGGTATTTTATGTTTATTTCATCATATCATATTATAATTATTTTTTATACTTTTCATTATATAACATTATTTAGTATAGATATTAATAATCTATTCAATTATGAATGCTTTCAACTAGTTTTTGACCGTGGCCTCTTTCGGTATGATGTACTCGGAAACAGCACATTTTTTTCTATAAAAGGTATACTCCTAATATTTTTTTCACGTTTTTTTGTACTGCTGACAACGGACTGACTTGCATCTAATTATGACTGACAAATCTTGACTTGTATAATGTTCAATCAACGTGTCAATGGAAAGAGAAGTTATTCATATCAAATTGCGATCATCCATCTGTACTTTTATATTGCTAAGTCCAAATATCTCTGTGGAAAAAGAATAAAATTTTTAAAAAAAACGTCTTGACAATATGTTAGGAAAATTTAATGATGGTCGGTTGAGTAGTTAAGTGTAGTAAACATACAAATTCACCATAGTATTTATAATATTAAGATTATTTATTGAAGTTTTGATGATATTCGTTGTTATTTTCTTATACGGGTGAAAATCTTTTATATCATTAAATAGCATAAAACAAAGTCAATATTCGCTTCTCTCTACGACTTGTATGTATAATACATGCATTTTATATATAAAATTAGAATAAATATACATTCATTTTAATAAAGTTATTAACATATTTTTTCGTGCACTAACATTTTTAACAAAATAAATACAGTAGTAGTATACATTGTATATATTAATAATACACAGCATTCCCGGACGGTATATGTATCTCCTAAGAGTAAAAAACACTGTAACATTTTTATCTTTGAATTTAATTAAAAAGTCATGGTATTTACGATTCCATATTCATCTATATAGTTATCCATTTAAATAGTTTAAATACCTTGAGAATTAATTTTAATATAACAAATTCCCATCAGGAGCGCGCCTAATGCTACGCGGACGACACCCTAGTCGTAGCCCAGGGGAGGGAATGGATGAAGCTGGTGCGCCTGGCCACGCTAGCTACAACTTTCGACATCCACCGACTGGGCCTGAAGGTGGCCCTTGAAAAGACCGAGGCCCTGCTGTTCCACGGGCTTCGGCAGGGGCCACCTTCTGGGGCCTACATAGCGGTGGGTGGAGTAGTAGGTCCCAGATGAAATATCTGGGCCTCACCCTGGACGGGCGCTGGTGGTTCGAGCCCCACTTTAAGGGGCTCGGACCGCGTATAGTCGGGGCGGCGGCGGCGCTCGGCTGCCTTCTCCCGAACACGGGAGGGCCGGGTGCTGCCTGCCGCCGTCTGTATGCTAGGGTAGTGAGGGCCGTGACCGCCTACGGGGTGCCGGTGTGGGTGGACTCCCTCTGTGCCACGAACGTTTCGCGTCCTCCGTGTTTACTCGCCAGGCTGCCGCAGGGGCAGTTTTTCAGGTTGGAGAGCATGCTCGAACCCTGGCTGCCCCAACAATGTGGCGGACGGTACACCGTGGTGTTTTAGTCCGTGGGAGTCGGACATAACCCACTTTCTCCCCCGGGAGGGTGGCGTATCCAGAAAGGATTTCCCCACGTTAACAAAAAAAAATGTTAGCAGTGGTGCCTGTTTAGACAGACAGACAGATCGAAACACAGGCAGTTCTAAAAATGAATGCTATGTATTTTATTACTTAGTACCTGGACGACAGAGTCTAGCTCGGTTCTTTAAAAAACTTTTTGAAATCAAAATGACCTGTTAGGTTTTTCTCACAAAATTAGATTTTGTATCAAATAAAAAAAATATTAATAAAATCTAAATATCTCTCTTATAATTATAATATTAAATTATTTTATAATTAAAATTATTATTTTTGTAAAATATTGTATAAAATTTCATAACATTAAAAAAATGACATCTCTTTTGCTTGTCACTCGGATTCGAACTGAGGTTGGACGGATTTTCGTAGCAGCCGATGTTCACCTGAGCTATACGAGTATTTATTTTGACAGCGGAGCGAAATTTACCTTTATTTTATTTTTATTGCCTGAAAAGTCAGATGAAAAAAAATCTATGAATGAAATCTAGATCGATTTATCGTCCCTGAAACCACCTACATACTACGTGTCACGGAAATCTCTTACGCTGTTTCCGAGATCCTGAATATATAAGAATATAAAAATATACAAGAATTGCTCGTTTAAAGATATAAGATAGATTATGACTGGCAGTGGAAATTGACCTTTTTTGAGAATGAGTACTTAAATTGCTTAGAATTTGGACCTGATGTTAAATAATGCACGTATATAAATAGCCTTCTTAAATAACCTTTTATACACGGTATATATAGCTGAAAGTCACATTTTTTTATAAAGTTACCGACTGAGTTAAAGTCAAACAAGATAAAAATATTATTGAAATACTAGCTGATCCGTGCAACTTCGTTTGCGTGAAATTAGTTACCTACGGGTTCCAATTGTATTTTCAAACTCGCAAAATCTTAAAAAACCTAGTAGTCGATTATAGCGACTTTTTTTCTCGATTTGACTACGTTATTAACCTAGCAAGGTCTTAACAGCTTCACCGGACTACTGAAGCGTGGGCATTAGGCACTCAGCCGATATTATTTGACAACTAGCTCAAGGGTGCACGGCACATCTCGGCTTGGGCTGTTGCCTGATAGTACAATTCGCGACCTAATTGAGCTAGCCTAAGCTAACTATTCATATATACATGTGTTGGCGACGCACACGTTAAGTAGCGCACACATTACCTTACACGTAGGTTTAGTATATTTCGTATAGAATATATATAGATTTTATTGATATGTGTATAGATTTCGTTAGGTAGTTCATATGATAGAAATAGATAGAAGCATATAGATTAATATAGAATTATGTGTGTTAGTGTAGGGTGACTTTATAGATTAGGTATCGAAAATTATACGATCGTATAAAACAGTAAAAATGGAACATCGTATAACTAAACATAGACTGTTGTAAACTAATGGTTATTGAGGTACATAAAAGTTTACAATGGTACCTCATAACCAACACGTGAGAAACAAGGGTTCTACAAATTGTATAGTGAATAATTAAAAGTATTAGTGAAATTCCAGCAATATACCGGCTTCCCTTTATAGCATTAAGACGGACAAAGCGGATGCCTTTAAAGTAATAGAGCCCAGCTGAATAGTAATCGTATTTGTTATGATTTTATGGCATCCAGTAAAGTATTAACTTGTAAAGATAAAATATAAATTTGTGTAGGCAAAAGAACTAGCCTTTGAATACAATAATATATTTTTAAATGGTAAACTGCACAAACAATAGATTAGAATTCGGGGAAGGTAAAGAGCCCGCCGGCGATAATTTTATGACGGTGCAGTAATTCTCACGAGAATTTAAGAAATAATATTTTGTAAAATATAGATTTGTAATTTTTAATATTAATAGATATGAATTGAATTAAAATTATAGCATGGAATAACATATCACTTACGGAACAGTGATATGTGTCGTGATGAATTAGGAAAATCACAGACGCAATATAGTATAGAATATCGAGTAATTATTTATTATTGAATATCGAATTATAGAATATCGTGTTATTATTTATTATCGAATGTACGTTATGTTTATAGATAATATGTCACCCTATACAGATAGATTGTAGATAACACACTAGATATAGATACATAGAAATATAAGTTAATCTTTAAGATTGTAGTGTTTAGTGCAAAATGGCACTTAATATAGATATAAGTTTAATAGATTTACATTTTAGCGTATAAATAGATAATAAGAAATGTATAGTATTGATTTTTAAAATATACAAAATATAGATAAATAAATAGAAACACGCAAAACCGAGCCAACAGACATGAGAAATAGAGTCGCTTCGCGTAACGGTACCCGCCGCAGATTTTGCTTATAAGCACGGTCGGCGCGGTACCGGGATGTAGTCTGATCGCAGAGCTCATAGAGATAACATCGAGTAGTCTGATCGCAGAGCTCATAGAGATAACATCGAGTAGTCTGAACATAGAATTCGTCGTGACAACATTGAGTAGTCTGATTGCAAATCTGATTGCAATAACATCGAGTGGTACGAGCACGCAGTATAGTAATTATTGATATTGACAGTAGTGCTCTGTTGGCTCGGGGACGCGGTCATTATATGAGAACCACGTTGTTTTCTTGCGACCACCCCGACCTCCGCTTCCGCAAAAGCTACCACCTTAGTCGACTGGCTCGTGCATCATTGCACATCATAGAGAGCCCTTCTGGACATCAAGACCGGCATCCGACTGTCGCCACCGAGGCGGGCTACCGGCGCTCTCTCTACCATCTTTGAGAGTTCTACGCCCGCCCAACGCCGGGGAACGTCGCCTCGCCTCGCCTCACCTCTCACTCACCTCATTCCACCTCACCCCGCCTAACCGCGGGCCGGTGACGTACGAGGCCGAGAGGTGTCGCCGTTCATATATAGATATTTGACAGGGCGGCGGCCCCAATAACATGAGTTGTTGAAACATATGTGTATACCAATCATACATACCTCAATAACTGTTATATATATTTCGTATCGGATAATGTTCTAACCTATTTCAGTTCGAAAAGGGAAAAAATAAAACCCTTCCACTTTCATGTGTAAGCGTGTATTGTGCACGTGTGTGGAGGTGATATGAGTGCGACTCCCACCGTTTCTAATTGTGGCGCCAAACAATTCAGTGACTCACTCAAATAAATACCTAGTTGGTTTAGTGAATGACTAACATATGTTATTCAGCAACATCAATAATTTCGTTTTGTTTGAAATACGAACGACCGTTGAATCGTTAGGATATTGTTCATACAGAAATACTAAATTCGCGAATAAAAAGTGGGAGAGTGGGGTTAGGTAGGTGAAAATTTGGAGCTATGGGTATTTTTGAAGGCAAATAAAAAAATACAAAGAATAAAAATTGAAAAAAATCTGAATAGCGATACCCTAATCACCTAGATCCTTTACGACCTATTTTCATACATACCAAATATATATTTAAAACTTGATAAAAATAAGTCCTGAAATTTCGGAGAAATTCGAACTCTACCACCGTGACATGAGATTTTTATATCTTACTAATACTAATACTATAAAGAGGTAAAGTTTGTTAGTTTGTGAGTTTGTGACGTTGTGATGTTGTGACGTTGTAGGGGGTAATCTCAGGAACTACTGGTCCGATTTGAATAATTCTTTCAGTGTTATATAGCTCATTCACCGAGAATAGTTATAGGTTATATATCATCACGCTAAGACTAATAGGAGCGGAGCACAGATGAACAATGTTTCAAAATCGAGATGTTTTTTCTTTTTGAGAACTGCTGCGTGTTAGTGTATCTATTCCACGCGAACGAAGTCGCGGGCAGAGGCTCGTATTAGATACAACTTTAAAATGTAGAAACTCAGATATTTTATACCATTTAAACAAAAGTGCCATTACTTATTTATATATAATTACTTCGTCTTGCTTGTTACGTATATCATTATGCTAGTTGTGTTTTTTTTTAATATTGATTAGTAGTTAAATTCATTTTAAAACGCTTAAACTAGTTCCTTCAGCGAGAAATTTAACATTATAATAATGAAAAACGTACTTCAAATTCGAGAAACCTAAAAAAAATAATAAACCCATTCTTCAGTTTGTTTAGTTTGTCACTAACATACAGTCGTAATATATTTGTCTGTTAGTTTGTGATTTCTCGTCCAAAAGCATAAGTGAAATAACCAATGATATTCTAGCAATAAATTGATTTCATGTTTTGAAAGGATTTTGTGATACATTTATCTATATTCTTAATAATACTCTGTATATCCGCAAAAACTTAAAGAAGTTAGATTTAGTAAAATACCAACATAATTTAAATTCTAGAAACAGTAACCAATTGATCCATTTTTCAGAATCACTGAGACCAGTAACAGTCGTTTACGTAATAGTCTTAGGTTTTATAACAAAGACCCAAAGCACATCATCGATTTGCCGGATAGTGAGTTCAAGCGACATGTCAAGAGGGTTTTCAATGGTTAAAGGATATATTATAGGGTGGATTAATATGTGAACAATGGCCTGGAAATGACGCCCCTCTTTGATCACATCAAAAACAAATTTAACTGTCTATGTTTTGTAAAAATGTGTATCGAAGTTAAATCCAATCGAGTTTCTTGCCGGTTCTTTTCGATGAATGATTTTTTTTTCGAACTGACTACGCTATTGACCTAGCAAGGTCTTAACAGCTTCACCGAACTACTAAGGCGAGCGCTTAAGGCACTCAGCCGATTTGATTTGGGAAACTAGCTCAAGGGTGCACGGCACACCTCGGCTTGGCTGTTGCCTGTTACATGCAAACTCGCGACCTATCTTATAGCTAACCTAGCTAACTATTCATATATGTTTGAGTTGTTGAGACGCATATGTGTATCAAGCATACACGCCTCAACAACCCCTCCATATATTTTTTATCGGAAAATTAGAGTTTTCTTCAGTTCGATAAGGGAAAAAAATAAAACCCTTCCACTTCCATGTGCGTGCACGT
>JACEII010000768.1:0-24698 GCA_014332785.1 Antheraea mylitta
CACGATCGGCTCAATGACCGCCGTGTATATCGTCCTGACTATCTCCGGGTTCAGACCCCAGCTCACCCTCGCAGCACACGCCAGCCGCTTATAGATGTTTGCAGCCTTGGCACAGGCGGCAGTGGCGTGTTCCTGGAAAGTGAGCTTCCGGTCTATGGTCAGGCCCAGCAGGCGGATGGACTCTTCCATCGGCAGCCGAGCTCCGTCCATGGTGATGACTGGGTCGTCAAATTTAAGCCGCCGCGTCAGCACCATCGCCTTTGATTTGCGAGGTGCGAGCGACAGCTTATTCCTGACGCCCCAGTCCACCACGGTCTGCAGAGTTCGGCTTGCTTCCTCCTGCACAGGCTCGACCTTCAACCCGGAGAAAACCAGGACAACATCGTCCGCGAAGGCCTGACAGTACACTCCCGCGGACTCGAGCTCCACCAGCAGGGAGTCGAGAATGATGTTCCAAAAGGTTGGTCCAGCAATGGAACCTTGGACACAACCTTTGGAAGTGTCCCGACTCAACCGTGCACCAGCGTAACTGAGCTCGATTTTCCGGTCCATCAGGTACGACAAGACCATACCGTACAAATTCTGAGGGCACCCTAGAGCCACGAGCTGGGACTTCAAAGCCGGCCACCACGCGTTATCGAAGGCGCCCTCTATGTCTAGCGACACCAGGACGACGATCTCCTTCGCCTCCATCCTCGTCCTGATATGTGTCACCAGATCATAGAGGGCGTCCTCCGTCCCGCGCTGCGGCACGAACCCATATTGCCGCACGCTGAGTTTCGGCAGCAGGTGCCACCTGATGCGTCGGACCAGGAGCTTTTCCAGAAATTTGCCCAGCACCGGGAGTAGGCCGATTGGGCGGTATGAACGGGGGGTTGTGTAGTCCTCTCTGCCTGGCTTCCGGAGTATACACACGCACGCGGTTTTCCACGCTTTTGGGAAGTATTGGTGCTCCAGGCACTTATTCGCAAGTGCCCGGAACACCTCCACTCCCCCCCCCCAGGATCGCGTGCGTGCATATGTCGGCCGTTAACCCGTCTCTCCCTGGAGCCTTCTGCGGGTTCGACTCTTTAAGGACCCGCAGAATCTCCTCTCGGGTAAAAGGCGGGTCGCAAGCCGACAAACTCCGGAGTTCGGCAGGGAGGATCCCCTCCGTTTCCGCCCTCGTGGTCCTCTGGTCGTCTGTTTCGGCATCCACAGTGTCGAGAGGGAAGAGCGTCGAGGCGAGGAGCTCAGCGGACTCCAGCGGGCCCAAAGTGTTCCCGCTGGGATCCGTGAGCAGTGTCTCCTCTCGCCTACGCTCAGTCCTTCTCAAGACTCTGTAGATGCCGTCCCAGAGACTTTCCCGATCTTGTGCTGAGCAGAATTCCTTCCAGCTCCTGGTCTGTGCATCCGCTGCCTTACTCTTGTACTCCTCGAGAGCCTGGAGGTAATCGGCGACGACGTAAGGCCTGCGCCGGGGGGCCGCGCAGCGTATTCTCCGCTTCCTGCGCGCGACCTCCCGTTTCAGGCGGTCTAATTCCGGCGACCACCAAGGGGGGTGCTTCACCCCCTTTCCCCCGCCCGCCTTCGGGACAACCTGCTCACAGGTGTCCCTAATACAGGCTAGGTACTCGGACACAGCTGCCTCGATTTCCTCCCCGTTCCGGATTTCCTCCACCCTACAAGTCGTCATACCCCTCTCGGTCATTTTCTCCTGTAGAGTTGATGTGAATTCCGACCACACTACCTTCCTTGTGTTATAGATTCGGGTGGTTGTTGGCCCCTGGGCAACCAGGGGTTCGTCCACCCGGATCGAGAAGGTGATCGCGTTGTGGTCAGATGTTGTTATATTCTCATCAACTTTCCAGTCATCGATCCTGCCGAGAAGAGCGGGGCTGCATGCAGTGACGTCAACACTGCTCGTGCATATGCGGCCCCCTCTGCAGACTTGGAAGGTGGGTTTATCTCCGGCGTTGAGTATTTCGAGGCCCGCTGCGTCTAGGAAGGAAGCATATGCTTCCCCCCGGTGGTCGCAGGTGCGACCGCCCCACCACAGGCTCTTTCCGTTTACGTCGCCGCCTATCACCAGGAACTGCGCGGTTATACCCGCGCAGATCCTCTCGAGTCGTACAATGTACGGCTCTATGGGCTCATTCGGCTCGAAGTAGACTGAGACCAGCCCCAGCGTCATGGTACCCACCCGCAGCACTGTAGCGGCGATATTTTTGTCCACGAGCTGGGGGTCTGTTGTGACCCTCACCAGCCCGTCGTAGACAATAATCGCCGCTTTTACCGGCCCGGCTCCTGGTGTAGTGTTCTGGATCACTCTCGTGCCTGGTGCCTGCGACACCTCCCCCGTCCTGCCCGTATATGGCTCTTGGACGAGGGCTATGGTGGCTTTCCCACGAGAGGCCCAGCACTGCAGCTCAGCCAGTGCCAGTTTTGAGCGCTGCAGGTTTGCCTGTACCACCGCTATGCGGGGGGTCCCAGTTACCCGCTCAGTGGCTGACGCGTTGTTTTGCGTTTGGGTGCCCTCAGCAGTATGCCACCCGGGATCTCGCTATGGAGTCCCACTTTCGCGCCTCCGGGCACTCTCGGTCCAGCGCTGAGTGGTGGGACTCCATTTGAGGCCGCTTCGCCCTATGGCAATTCACGCAGGTGGGCGCGGCATCCTCCGCCCGGCGAGGACACTCACCCCTTCGGTGAGTCTTAGTGCAGTGCGCGCACGCCTCCTCGGGCACTGGGCAAACCCGTCGGGTGTGCCCGTAACCAAGGCAGTGCGAGCACTGCACCAAGGGTGTTTGGTCTCTCACCAGGCGGTATCGGATACCTATATGGACACGCCCTGCCTGCGTGAGTCTCTGCCACAGCTTTGGAGCGACCTCCAGGACCGGGTGGCATTCCAGTGCATTGCGAGCCCTTTTCCTATACCTAACCGCCATGCCCGCGTCCTTTTCCTCCAGGTCCCGGAACACTTCTTCGTTCTGGCGGCGTAGATTCTGAATTATTTCAGAATCTTTATACGCCGCCAGAACGTCTCTGATTTCGACGAGCGGTTTTTTGCTCGTCGGAGTCGACACCGTAAGGCCGGCCGAGGACGCCCGCAGCTGCCCTGCCATCTTCTTCGCGTCTTCCTCGGCTCGGCAGCGCAGGACGACCTTTTGGTTCCTGGCCTTTCTTACGGCGTCGACTCGTGCTCCGGTCTCCTGGGTATTCGCCACCCTCTGTATCGCCAGCAGGACCCCCTCACTGGTCTCTCGGGGGTCCTTTGAGGATATTACCAGCGTCGCAGAGGGCGGCGTGCGCCTTGGGAGCGCCGCTATGCGGGCATACGAGTCGGCTTCTGGATTTTTGGGTCGCCTTGCTGAGGGGTGTTTTTGTGTGGTGGAGAGCTGCGTGGATGGGGTGGCCATCTCCTCCGCTAGGGATGGGAGCGCGGTGTGCGTAGGCGGTCTGGGACCAGAGTCACGGACCTCGTGGAGCACCGTGTCAATTTTGGCTGTGACCGGCTCCAGGAGGTCCCTCATGGCCCCCGCCCCAGCGCACTCGCTCATCTCTTTCTGGCGAGAGGCGACCTCCGTGATGGTCTGCCGGAGGTCTTCCATGGCCCCCTCAATCCTATCTAGCCTCAGGCGTAGTCCGGGCAAGATGTTGGGGGTGGAATTGGTGATGAGGACCGTTGCGGAGACCCCATGGCACGGATAGGCACTTGTTCCCCGACGCGCCGAGGGAGCTCCTCCAGCTCGACCTCTAGGCGCGTCAGAGTCCCCTGTAAGCGGTTCGTATAATACGGCAAAAAAGAAAGTTAAAAAAAAAAAAAAAAAAAAAAAAAAATTAATTATCAAATAAAAAGCATATAAGATCTCGGACCATGTCTGAGGGAAAGGGGACTCTAATAAAAAAAAAAAAAAAAAAAAAAAAAAAAAAAACACAGTGATTACCCATGCTACTTTTCGTTGTACAAAAAGGTTGTGGATCAAAATTTCAAAGCCCTTCAAACTTTTTCATTTCAAAAAAATGATGTTATTGTATTATAATTATGTTATTATTTAAGGTTAATGGAACAAAAGTTAAACAGTGGAGTCCATCGCATCGTTCGGAAGGGCCTAAATTTCTACCTCAGTATTCGAAACGTATACAGTTTGGCACAATGATTTTAAAGACTTTTGTGGCGTAAAATACAACAATTTACTATAAAAAAATAGGCTCAACAAAAAACTAAAAAAATAAGAGATTGATTGTGGGTTATCGATCCTCTAGACCTTTTTTTTCATGAAAATATTCCACAGGCCACTATTCGGATTCATTTGTCAATCGTTTTTTTTTTTCGCGAAGAACTGGCATCTAATCAGTACTTATTATAGAGCTTACTCACGCAACTTCGTCCTACCTACCTACTGGTTCCAATTGAATTTCCAAACTCGAAAATCCTAGATTCCGATTACAATAACATAAACCATTTCCAACTGTGAAACCAAACAATTCTGGGACACACTCAAACACATACAAATTCGACGACAACATCAATAATTTTGTTTTCTTTGAAATACTAACGGCCGTAGAATCATTTGGATATTGTTCATATAAAAATGCTAAAGTCGCGAATAAAAAATGAGAGGGTGGGGTTACGAAGGTTAAAATTTTGAGTTGTAAGTATCTTTTGAGGCAAATAAACAAAAAATCTCGACACGAACAGCCTAATCAACTAAACTCTAGGCCCTAGAGGTATAAAATATACTTTACGACCTATTTTCATACCTACCAAATATACATTTAAATTTCATAATGATTGGTCCACCCGTTTCGGGGGAGTTCAAACAATAGCACCGTGGTCCGAGATTTGTATGTATCAGATATAATATCATTGATTCAATTATATTTGGAAAAGCACTTTTATATAGCAATAGGAAACTGAGTCACGTCTTCAGCCAGAAGTATTATTAGGTATTTTTGGTGGAATTTTAGCCTGCCATGTAGATTTTATTCATAATCTTGTATGATAGCGAAGCTGTTAAGACTTTGCTAGGTCAATAGCGTAGTCAGAACGAAAAAAAAATCTTGTGTTATTTGACACTGTATTTTGTAAAATTGGTGGTGTACTAGTTTATTGTGCATAAGTGAATAGAAAATAATACCACGAAGCATGAAATTGATACCATAAAAACTCTCTTGAGGGTATAACAGGGAAGCCAACATCTTGTTAGAATGTTGAAATAATCACATGATGCTTATAATATTGTAAACTACACGACAATGGCAATAATAATCTGAAAGATTGGTTGCCAAAAATAAAGATAAAAAAGTATTATTATTCTGTAGTCACATCTATTTATTATCTGTGCTCGCAGTCGCGATTTATCGTTGCCATATTTGTATTGTATGGTGCAACATGGGTGCAACTTGCAAGTAGCGATGAGCGATATTAGAAAAACATCGATTTACCATAGACATCGATGTTTTTGTCAGTCATCAAAATTGTCTGTAAGAACAGAGTACCACAGAGCAGAGGACAACGACGAAAAAAAAAAAACAAAAAAGGCATCCAAAGAAAAAACCATTCGTACGCCTTACAAATTTGTTAATTTTTATGTCTCTAGCTTTTTTTATATAATATCTTATCTATGCTCTAGCAAGTACATGCAGCGTTCTCATAACGTCGATGTTAGCGAAGTCAAAACATCGATTTGTTGATTTATTATCGACATTAAAACTTCGATGTCAAAACATTGATGTTATTCAGCTAAATATCGAACATCCCTATTGGCAAGTGTTTATTTTGAAAATATAGAAGGAATGGTAAAGTTATTACTTATTTATTTTTATAGTTTAAGTTATTATATAATTTTATTCAATAATTAATATTAAATTTTAGTATATAACAACGACAATTTCAGATTTTTTCCACCATGCATTGCTTTTTATAGAATTATTTACGTAGATAAGAATTTGGGCACTTGTTTTTTAAATATTTGTTTTTATTGATGTATACGAGACCTAATATCATACTTATAGTGATAATTATTCGTATATACATATTTTTCCATTGTTTTGTTTGAAATTTGCATGCTTATGAAGTATTGTTTTGTTGTAAAACAGAGTTCTAACGAAATAAATGTTATGTTTCCTAAGTGTCGAGCGACGTAATAGAGATACTCTGCTCGTTACCAAATGGCCCAGGCTAGGAACTACAAAGTATCTATCCAAAATAAATGTTTTGGAATTAAAAAAAATGGTTTATCTTTTAGTTTTCAACTTATTTTAAAAGCAACTATCCGCTTTAACCTTATCTATTAAATGTATGAAGTAAGTTTATTTGTCTACCTTTCTATTGTACCTACGTCGCGTCGCTTATCCTATCCTATATAGTTTTGAGGAATTTTTCTGACACGAAATACATATAGGAGTTGTTGAGGCACGCATGTTTGGTACACATACATATTTCAATAACTCATATATGTATATCTAGATAGCCTAGGTTAGCTCAGTTAGGTCGCAATTTTTGTACAAAACAGGCGACAGCCCAAGCCGAGGTGTGCCGTACAATCTTGAGTGAACACCCAAACATCACAAATTGGCTGAGTGCCATTAGCGCTCTCCTCAATAGTTCGGTGAAGCTGTATAAACCGCTCCAGGTCCACAGGGTTTCCATTTTGTAAAAAAAAAGCGTTGTCCTTAAAAGTACAATATTTTTTGAGAGACTGAACCAATTCTAATGAAATGTTATCAGAAGATATACCTTATAATTTTCTAGAAGAGGTTTTCTCATGGACACATTGTTTTTACAACAATCTAAAATATACAGATATGTTACATTTAGATTCTTATTATATGTATAGATAATTGTTAAACTGTTTTCAATTATTCTATCATTGTGTAATGTACTATTTTGTATTATATTGCAATTTGTAACAGGTACAAAATAAAGAAATGAGTAGATCTCTTTGGAACCTCTAACAGTGGAATTAATTTAAAAAGAATTTTGTAATCTGTATGTGTAATTTTGTCTTCATTCAGCCTATACTTTAGAACATTTTAATGTTTTATTTGTAGGCCTCAAATTTTGGTAGCTTCTTTACTTCTCATGACCACATATATCATATGAAAGATGATGATGGTAAATACAAAGAAGAGATGCCGTTTTCGGAAGTTCCAGAAGAAATGGTGAGATAATAAATTTGTTATTATATTTTTTACTAGCCCATGCCCGTGACCTTGTTTGTGTGGAATATATACTTTGGGCAAACCCTATCATGCAGAGGAAGCTTTATAGAAGAAAATAACCTGATTTTGAAACATTCTTCATTGATACTCCACTCATATAAGTAGTAGTGTGATATATATCCTATAACTATCCTCAATAAATGAGCTATAAAATATTGAAAGAATTTTTCAAATCGGACCACTGTTCCTGAGATTAACCCCTGCAACGTCACAAACTCACAAACTTTACCTCTTTATAATATTACTATAGATATGGGTTCCCTTTTTTGTTGGGAAATTAATATAATCAGAACACTTTTTAAAGTATAATGTCAGTGCAAATTCTCATAAAATTTTGAAACTTAAGATCAGGCAATTAAATTAGAATATCCTAACTACTTCTATTGGAATTTCAGGCAAAAATATAAGCTTTTGCGGTAGTATTCCTTTGAAACAAAAAAATAACGTTAGAAACAAAAACATAACAATTGTTGTATTATACCTATAATATTATTAGATGGAATATTTATCTGCAGTTCTAATGTTACCTAATACTGTATTGTATTGAAATGTAATATTTTTTTTATGTCATAGGGGGCTCGCCTGTTTGTTTAAACAGGCGAGTCACCTGATGTTAAGTGATCACTGCCATCTATAAACACTAGCGACACCAGGGGGTCGTAAGTACGTTGTAAGCCTGTGTGTGGGAGAAGAGAGAGGAGGGAGAGTATGGGAGGTAGGTGTCCGGTGCTCTCACTGACAGAACAAAACGCAATAATGCAAGCACTGTTTCTTCACATCCGTCATCTGTAAGAGGGTGGTATTACTCTAGGCGAGCTGACCCATTCATAATGAAACCAATAACAGCTTCAGTCTGGCTGTATCACCACAAAAATTTAATAAATAATAATTTAATTTGAATACATTATTCCTATAGATAGAATTGGAAGTCATACCTGACATAACAATTCATGAAAATGGCACATTGCAGCCAGGGTGAGTATAATTCTTTTTTGTAGTTAATTTACTTTTTTAATCGGTACCTCTGCCGCACAATTCATAAACACAGTAAAGAACACATTAACAATTTGCAGGTAACTATAAATAAACTTTCATATTTGAACACATTTCTCTCGAATTCCTTAACATGTTCTTTACTGGGTTTGTGAATTGTGCTGCAGACCTGTAATCTTTGTCCATGATTCAGCCAGTGTCTTGTGGTGAGTGTAATAAGCCTAGTGAGATGTCTTTTCAAAAAAAAAATTTTTTTTGAGTAGGAACTGAAAAAGAATAAATTTATGTACAAGTTGACAAATAACCACCAGTAGAAACAAACATAAAGATTATCACAGTCAATATAGTATTTGTATAGATTTTTATTAATACACAATTTTTTTTACAATACACGATTTTATGATCTTCTGTTGGTATCAGCACCTTGTCTATGTTGGTATTTTTATATACGTATGGTGATACGATATGTAAGGTTTAAGTATAATTTTACTAAGATAGGTCTAGGATGCTATAATTTTTATAAAATTATTTGACACTTTCATTGTTTTGTCGATTTTAACAATATTTTTATAAAATATATTTCGATGTGTTTATTCTGTAGGTACTTGTATATTAAATGCACTGCGCTTGCCGCAGCTGGCTTGCGTTGTTTTTTTCGCAGTGTAAGCTTTTTAGTTATTATATCATGGTTATTATTATTTTTTTATTGTAGCACGGCAAAGTGACTGCACTATGCCTCATGGTAAGCAAAGTACAATCCAAAAATAATAGCGACCACCGATTGACACACTGTCCATCACCGGTCGCCACTATCATGCCGGCCTGTAATAAGCTGGATATGCACAGGCTGATCCCGAAACGCGACCCGTAGAAGCGAATCACTATTACGGGCTTTTTCGCCATATACATGGTGGTTGCGACCCAGTCGGGCTGTAAAACCCTACCACCCCACTTGCGCCATTACCTCGTTCGTTATTCAGCAGGGTGCACCACGTGCAGGTGAGGTTGGCTTGGGTGTCTCAAGTCTTATGATGTTATTCGACACCCCTTACGCTCCAATGAATTACTGACGATACGAATTAATGACTCTTAATTCGCATCTTAAGAGATTGATTTCCTTCCCGTGTGATAACAATTGATATCGATTATTTTTGTAGATTGACTTCAATTGACAACGCGCAAGAACAGGCGAGTACGCGGGTCAAAAGGAAATATTCGAGCTGTAATTGGTTAAGTAGTAGTCAATCATGTTATTCCGAACACGAAAGACTAGAAGCTCGTACTGATACAAATGAAGTGAGTGGTTGTGACGAGGGTGGACAGGGTGAAGGAGTGACCGAATTATATTTAACAGATGAAGACGTTCCGATAGAATTGAAAGAGAAGCTGTGGGAGTTAGAGCGTCATTGTAAAGCAAGGCCTGTGCAACAGACAAACAAAAGAACCAAGAACAGCGCGGAAGATCGTGACAGTGAGAATGAGCATCTAAATGAGAAAATCCCCATAGCTGATGTACTTTTTGGTGGCGATAACTCTGCTTTAAATTTTCATTGGTCACCCATGTCTTCGTTTGAAGGTGAACAAGAAGTTTTCCAACCAAGTAATCCCCCAGGTCCACGCCATCCGACATCGTGTGCATATGAAGCTTTTAGACAGTACTGGGATGATGAAATCCTACAGCACATCGTGAGGGAAACCAATCGATATGGTGCATTCATATCTAACCCTAACTGGAAAGATACCAATATACATGAAATTTTGGTCCTCTTCGCATTTTGGATGATGCTAGGAATCATTAAAGTGCCAAAAATAAACTCATGTTTTTCTAGCCATCCTCTTTTGAAATTGAATATTTTTCGAAAACTATTCACAAGGGAACGCTATTGGCTCTTAAATAAAGCCCTTCACTTTGTTGACAGTTCAAAGCGTAATCCGAATTCATCTAAATTGTTCCCACTTGGTCCGGTAATAGACCATCTAAACGAAAAGTTTAAAGAGGCCTATACTCCGGGGCAAGATTTATCAATAGATGAATCCTTGACTTTATGGAAAGGCCGTCTATCTTTTAAGCAACGTATCAAATCGCAATCTATTAAAGAAGGTATTAAAACCTATGAGCTTTGTGAATCGGACACTGGCTATCTTTGGTCATTCATAGTTTACACGGGGAAAGACCGAACAGTCTCATCTAGTGCGTTGCCTAAACATATGGATGTTGTTGTACAACTCATGAAACCCCTGCTCAATAAAGGATACAAATTGTTTTTGGACAGTTCCCATAATTCACCACTCCTTGCCAGATTTCTGAAACGCAATAAAACCGATTGTGTTGGCACTTTGCTAAAAACTAGGAAATATGTTCCCAATTTGATAAAACTGGTAACAATCCCAGAAGGCACGTGTGTCGCCCGGCACTCGGGCGATGTGGTAGTGATGGCGTATCAGGACAAGAGGACCATTTATACAATATCTACGTATCATGGATCGGATTCAGTGCCCGTTGTGAAATACAGAACATTGCGTTATAAGCCCAGTGTGATTGTGGATTACAATAGGTCTATCGGTGGAGTGGATAAGATGAATCAAATGCTACAGCCATATGCTATAGAAAGGCAACGATGTTTGCAGTGGCACATGAAAATATTCAAGAGATTGGTTAATATTTCTATCTTGAACAGTCGTATTTTGGTTGATAAGTTCATGGACGATGAGGTAAAACAGTTGGCATTCCGTCTGAAGTTAGTGGAGAAAATATTGAATCATCATTTATGTCATATTAAGCATGTTGAGAGGCAGATTACTTTGGTCAGACATGTTACAGTGCTATCAGATGATCGTTTTAAGGGTCTGCATTTTGTTGTACATAATGATTATGAAAAGAGGGAGCTGAAATTCAAAGTCAAAGGCAATCGTCGGCAATACTGTGTATGGTGTAGGGTTCGATGTAAAAAACGTAAACTCACAACGTGGAAGTGTGAGGTTTGTAATGTTCCACTTTGTTTGCCAGAATGCTTCAAAGCCTATCATACTGTTCTCTGATTTATCAACGAGAAATTAATAGGAGCTCCAGACTTAAATCATTTCTGCACAGATATCCGATTTGTTTTAATGTTTGAGTACAAGTTTCTTTATTTCTATAATTTATTTCATAGTATTTTATTATATACTAGGTCGGTGAAAGATATCTCGTGACAATAATTTAAAAAATGAGCCGTCTCGGTATACCTAGCAGATGTGAAACATCGAAATTGTTTGTATCGAACGAATCTCAGATTCTCAAATTACAGCATAGGCTGCGAGCTCAGTGCGGCAAGAGAAATTGCAAATAGTCGCTTGCGCATGGCATCGCGTCGCCACGTCTCACACACTTGCCACATCAAAAACCTTGACAGATTATATAACTAAACTTTCCTCGTGAATCATTTTATCTGCCTGTGAAAATCACAAGAAAATCAGTATAGTACTTTTCAAGTATATCACAAGCGCACAAACGGAAGTGGCAAAGGACTTTGTTTTATAATGTTTAGTGATTGCATTGAAAAAAAAGTTGTCAGCTATTTGTGAGTCGTAATCTATTGTTACCAAAACTAAAAAAGATGCATCAACGGTTTTTTAAAAAGCAACTCACTATGGTTATAAGCTGATTGTTTTTAAAAATACCATAGTTGCGCGAGTAAATAGATAGGATGATTCATGTGCTGTGAATATATGTTAATTTAACATGATTTTGTAATTTTGTGATATTAAATGCCTGAACAATTTACCGTTTAATATTTATTCAGAACTAGATGACCCGGTGTACTTCGTATCACTTATCTTAACAACATGAAAACTCTCTCTTCGCTAAAATGGCTGAAAATTTTGATCGGTCAGATCTTGCCATTTTCACAGGTTAAAAAAAAAGAACATACAAAACAAAATGTCATGAAAAATTGCATCAAATGTGTTTGAACAGATAATGCGAGTCTAATAGTTATTCGAAAAAAATCCAAATAGTTTTAAAATTATTAAGTATCTATCCATTGCCCGTTTCGCAAAAAGTGGATCGGGCAACAGGACAACCTAAGTACATGTCCCAGTTCTTGCAACTATCTATTACACTTTGCTGAATGTAAACAATAACTGCAGATTTCTTCAATTTTTTTGTAAAATGTGATCAATTTTTAATCCGGACAAAACGCATTTATAGTTCTAAACATCGAATCAAGCACAAATTTACATCAAATCAAAAATTGGATACTGGATGAGTAAATTGAGAATTTCCATTTTTAAATATAATCCCCGAAGAGCTAAAAGAAGTAGAAATGGTTGAAGGAAGCCAGGAGCAAAATATGGCCGTTGTTCTTGTACACCCAGACTTATTGGGAGTCATCGGTGCCTACCTAGGCAACAGCCAAGCCGAGGTGTGCCGTGCACCCTTGAGCTGGTTTCCATAATAAAATCGGCTGAGTGCCTTAAGCGCTCGCCTTAGTAGTCCGGTGAAGCTGTTAAGACCTTGCTGGGTCAATAGCGTAGACATTTCGAAAAAAAAAAAAATCAGTGCCTAGCGTCGCATCCCGCCGAGCAGAGTCCTAACAGCTCGCCTGATTTGCCTTCGCCGTCAGATTGGTCGATATGTCGCCGACCGATCAAATTTTTCATACCTCTCGGAATTTATAAATTAAAGTTTTGCTACAATAACATTTATTGTATTGAGTTGAAGTTTATTTCGGTCGGATATATTTTACTAAGAATACATATACATTTCACATAAATCAACACGCACACTGGCTCACATTCAACATACTTATCTTACACCGTTTTAATTTAGATTTGTTATTAAATGAAACTTCCTAATATTTGGTATGAATACAACATTTTTGTTTCAATAAAAACTATGTTATACAGTCAATCAATTTAAAGCTTTCTGATAAACTATATTTTTCCTATTTTCGCTATGTGTAAATATATATATATATAGCTTGAGCTAGTTGTCAAATAAAATCGGCTGAGTGCCCTAAGCGCTCACCTTAATAGTCCGGTGAAGCTGTTAAGACCTTGCTCGGTCAATAGCGTAGTCATTTCGAGAAAAAAAAAAGATTGAACCGTACGGAAGGGACGAATGTCAAAACTTTGACAGGAAAGTGGCTAGAACATTTTGTATGAGAAAATGAAATCGTTGTTTTTGCTATTTTCCTCGCGATTTTCTTATACTTTTTCGCCGTAAACTTGCCCTGGACTATAACAAATATTTCAAAACCAAAATTGGCCCTGCCGTTCTCGAGTTTTAGCGAGACTAAAGAACAGCAATTGATTTATATACACATATATAGAAGAAGAAGATTATTTAGTAGTTTTTTAAGTCAAGTACTGGCTTTAGGATACTACATACTTGCTGTACTATTATAAAACAAGAATTGAATTCATTTTTTTTTTTATTGTAGCTCGGCAAAGTGACTGCACTATGCCTGATGGTAAGCACAGTACAATCCAAAAATAATAGCGACCACCGATAGACACACTGTCCATCGCCGGTCGCCACTATCATGCCGGCCTGTAATAAACTGGATATGCACAGGCTGATCCCGATACGCGACGCGCTGAAGCGAGTCATTATGACGGGCTTTTTCGCCATATGCATGGTGGTTGCGACCCAGTCGGGCTGTAAAACCCTACCACCCCGCTATCGCCATTGCCTCGTTCGTTATTCAGCAGGGTGCACCGCGTGCAGGTGAGGTTGGCTTGGGTGTCTCAAGTCTTATGATGTTATTCGACACCCCTTACACCCCAAAATTTCATATTTAGCAAAACCCGGATTTTTGTCCTTCCTCTTGTATGATAGATTAATGTGTTTAAATGTAAACACCGATGTGATATTATACGATATATTTAAAGAAGATAAAATATGTATGAAATATGATATAGAAGATTTGGCGCTTATGTAGCTATTTATATAATTTGGACATTGAAGAAAACTGACTAAAGATTATATAAGAACTACTCATATTGACAACTTCAGAATGTGTAAGAGAAATGGCTTAAAATTAAGAATACAGAAAAGATGGTTAAAAAATGTACGAAATATTCTATAAAAGATTTGGCGCGTATGCCTTTATATTAACTTGAACATAGAATAAAACTCACTAAAGAATATATAAGAACCACATATATTGATATTTTCAGAATTGGCAGTATGGATTAATTCCTTCGCCTGTCCTATTGGACGAATATTATTACTACTACTATTCTTTTGTTTGTAAACAAACGCTATGGTAAGGTTATAAAATCGTACATAACAAAATAACCTGTTTTCAGCTTGTAAAATTGATTGTCCATCATAATTTTTATAATATAATCCAACGATTGCAATATTTTATCTAAAGTTGAATCGACGAGACATCTAACCTATTAGACAATAGTCTATTGCATCATATATTTTTGCAAGATTGTTATTTCTTTTAGTTACAGATTGTGAATTAAACGATATATTTCAGTTATGCAGATGAATCAAATCTACTTTGTATTTTATAACCGTATAATAAGAGTCATACATAATCAAAAGCTACGGCATTACAATAGACAATTATGTAGTTTTAATATTTTTGTTGTTCATACATTTGCTGTTTTGCCACAATCTCACCTTATATGCCTTTTTGGTACTTGTGTATTAAATACACAGCGCTCGCCGTCTGCTACCGCGGCCGCCTCGCGATATATTTGTCGCTATCTATGATTAAAAATTGTTGCTGGAGTCTAAGAATAAGAAATAAAATACATTTTTAAAAATGTTTTTCAGTCTCTCTTTAACACTCATCAATGCTAAAGTATTGAGTTTATAATAAAATCTTTTGAAGAAAATTATAAAGCAAATCTTTGTGTAACTATTAGTCTTGTTTCATTAAAATTGGCTCAGTCCATAAAAAGTTATTGCAATTTTTATAACGAAGTGGCTTTCATATGAGAGAACAGTACATAAGTAATTACACTCAATACATTCTAATAAATCCAAGGCTCAGAGTAAAATTAACATTGAAATGAATTGCTGTGAGGAATATCATATAACTGCATACAGATCTGTTATTATATGTTTTTTTCAAGTTGAAATGTTTTTATTTTACAGGAAGCTTCAAATTCTAGTAACACATTTACTTCAAATGATGGGTTCAAGTTCATTTTGGAATGTGACAAAGATAGCTCTGAGGCAGAGATACTCAAATTGGATGCGGAGTGTTTAGAAACTTCATCAGATAAGGTACTGTATATTAGTAATTTAGTGTTATTTGTTGGTAAACTGAAAATTAAAGAACAGTGTTAGACTTTCTACCATCGCACCGCTCGTAATCGGCAGGGAATTCATCCTCACACATTGGAACCGAAATGGTCTCGGACGGTCCAGTTCCAGAGAGGTTTCCTTCCACGAACGACCCGAATGTGGAATGAGCTTCCTATTGAAGTGTTTCCTGGGGACTACAGTATGGAGTACTTCAAGGGGAAAATTAATAGGTTATTTAGGGGTCAGCAACGCGCACGTGACACTTCTGATGTTACAAGCGTCCATAGGCTGCGGTGACCGCTTTACACCAGGTGGCCCGCTTGCTTGTTTGCTACCGACGTAGTATAAAAAAAAGAATAATAAAAATAATTTGCATTGTATTAAACAAACTAATTTAAAATTCGATTTTATTTATTAGATTTTCTTTTTGATAGATTATGTTGTGTATATTATTGCTTTAGGTAGTTGTGGAAACCATGCCCTTCATAGCAATGCATGAGTATGGCATATTGGAAACACTGTGAGTATAAATATTTACTTTAATGAAAAGCACATAATTTTACCTGTAAAATAACAAGTTCATTCAGTTATTTTAATACTCAGATCATTTCAGCATGAAGATAGTCCACATCCAGGAAAGTATCTTGGTTATATTTATAGTACAGTAGTCTCGCTAATCCAGCATGTTGAAAACCGGGGGTTGTATCTAATTATTGGAATATTTGGATTCTATAGTACACTATAGTATTCTTGGAGGTCCTACTGATACTGGTGCACAAGCACAGAAAGAAAGTTTTTTTTTTTATATCAAAGGAGGCAAACGAACTGGTGGGTCACGTGATGTTAAGTGATCACCACCGTCCATAGACACTAGCGAGATCTGGGACGTCGCAAGTGCGTTGCCAGCCTGTATATAGGAGAAGGGGGAGGGGAAGGAAAGGCAAAGAAGGATAGAAGAAGGGACGTGGGTCTCCGGCTCTCTCACTGACCAAACGAAACACAACGATGCAAGCACTGTTATTTCACGTCGGTTATCTGTGAGAGGGGTGGTACTACCCCAGAGGAGCCGACCCATTCATGCTGAAACCAAAAATAGCTTCAGCAGGGCTCTACCACCTACAAAAGTAGGGAAGGGTGAGCAAAGAGGTGCCGGATTATTGGACCTGTCTGACTTCTTGCTAAGACTGTAATGTAATGAAATGCAGTAATATTCAACATTGACTAGGATGACACTCATTAATGTTAAAACTCATAGGTTTGGAAAGACCAAGTAGTTTGAATAGAATTGCCAAGAAACTCGATTTGATTTATTTACATCAATTAGTTTTTTATTTCATTCATTTCACAATCATTTTTTAGCCATTATACAGAGTATAGTGTCTTTGCTAGACATCATTTCCATTCATCCATCCATCAATACACCTTTGATATGGTTATCAAAGTTAGTATATAGTAAATTGGTAATATGCTTTGGGACCTTGATATAGAACCTAACATTTATCCGAAAGAACTCTTATAGTATAAAAATGTCATGTATCTATCCTTATGTTGTCTCGATATACATACAATACAAAATATTAATATTCAAATAGGTTGCTGAGAACTGAACTGTATATGGCAATATTAACTATAAACATATTTTATAGAGAAGTAGCACCTCCCAGAAAAGTTACTCCTGCAGATACACCAGTGCAGCTGGGCTCATCTTCTAGTACTTTAAGGTATATTTTTATTACTACTGTGCTAAATCTCTAAAAGCTTACCAGTTTATGTACTTCATTTAAACTACACTTCGGATTTACTGGTCCAGCTTAAGAAGTTCATGCTTTGGTAGAAAACCCTCTTATGGAGGACGGTTGCAAGTTGTATAGTTTCTGCTACGATGAAGTATCAGATCAGTACCTATTATTTAAATTTACTGTTTATGAAACTGTGGGGCCTTGAGAAGTTACAAATATTTGTCATTAATTTACGGTAAAATATGTCTAGGCCATTACTCATGGGGATACCCATTCTTTTAGCCAGGAAGTTTTAGTGTTTTAGTAGGTGGTAGAGCCCCGCTGAAGCTATTTTTGGTTTCAGCATGAATGGGTCGGCTCCTCCGGGGTAGTACCACCCCTCTCACAGATAACCGACGTGAAATAACAGTGCTTGTATTGTTGTGTTTCGTTCGGTCAGTGAGAGAGCCGGAGGCCCACGTCCCTTCCTCTTTCCTACTTTCCCTTTCCTTCCCCTCCCCCTTCTCCCATATACAGGCTGGCAACGCACTTGCGACGTCTTTGGTGTCGCTGGTGTCTATGGACGGTGGTGATCACTTAACATCCCGTGACCCAACAGTTCGTTTGCCTCCTTTGCTATAAAAAAAAAAAAACAGTGTTAGGGAATTTCAAATAACAGGAGCTAGAGTCTATTACAAAAACACTACTGCCACCTCTATTTCTGCAGGTAACTAGAAGTATATGCAACACTCATTCTCAGGAATACATGTAGATATCTTAGTTCAGTTAAACATACGGTCTTCATGATGTCGTCCAAATCAAGTGAACCGTAATCCCGTTACATCATGTTATAATAAAATATTTTATGGGTCTAGTAATTGCTATCTATTACAATAATTTTTTTATAGATTGGTCGGAATTTACTCTGAGCAAGAGCGGACGAATTACGCAGTCAAAAGAAAACATTCTAGCTATAATCGGTTAAGGAGTAAAAAATCCCGTCAAGAAAGCAAAAATAAAGACGAAGAAACCCATGCTAATACAGTGAGTGTTTTAGAAGAAAATCAAAAGGCTGCAGATATGCTCACGTTGTACTTAATGGACAAAACGAAACATTTTAACTGTAAACAAATAAGTAGTAGTAAATCGTGTTATCAAAGCGAAAATGGAGATCAAGAAGCTCGTAGTAATACCAATATAGTGAGTGACCGTGGCGAGAGAGGAGACGATGAAGAAAATATCGTATTATATTTAACTGATGAAGAAGTGCCGCAGAAATTGCAAAAGAAGCTAGAGTTAGAGAAGTTACAGTCTCTCCGTAAAGCAAGCCAGATGAGTAAATGGCGGAATGTAAGTGTTGACAGGGATGGCAATGAGATCGAGTATGAAAGTGACCAAATGTCCATAGCGGATGTACTCTTTGATGGCGATAACTCCGCTTTAGATTTCCATTGGTCACCCATGTCTTCCTTTAAAGGTGAACAAGAAGTTTTCCAACCAAGTAATGTTCCAGGTCCACACCAACCGACATCGTGTCCGTATGAAGCGTTCAGACAATATTGGGATGACGAAATTCTAGAGCACATCGTGAGGGAAACCAATCGAAACGCTTCAAAACTAAAATCATCTTCATCAGCATTTGAACGCGAGTGGAAGGACACGAACTTGCATGAAATTTTGATTTTCTTCGCATTTTCGATGATGCTTGGCATCGTTCAAATGCCAACAGTCAATTCATGTTTTTCTTATCATCCCCTTTTGAAAACCGATGTTTTTCGAAACCTGCTTACACGAAAACGTTACTGGCTTTTGAAACGAGCCCTTCACTTCGTTAATAATGCAACACGTAAACCCAACTCATCGAAATTGTTCCTTCTTGGTCCATTAGTGGACCATCTAAATAAAAAGTTCAAAGAGGTCTACACTTTGGACCAAAATTTAGCAATTGGTGACTCTTTAACATTATGGAAAGGTCGATTATCTTTCAAGCAACGTAGCAAATCGAAATCTACTCGAGAAGGTATTAAAACCTATGAACTTTGTGAATCGGCCACAGGCTATCTCTGGTCATTCATAATTTACACGGGGAAAGACCGAACAGCCTCAACTAGTGTGTTGCCTAAAAATATGGATGTCGTTGTACAACTCATGAAACCTCTACTCAATAAAGGACACAGGTTGTTCTTAGGCAAATGCTACAATTCACCACTCCTTGCCAGATATCTCAAACGCAATAAAACTGATTGTGTTGGCACTATGCTAGAAACTAGAAAAAATGTTCCGGATTTGTTGGTTCCAATCCCAAAAGGCACATATGTCGCTCGGCACTCCGGCGATGTGGTAGTGATGGCGTATGAGGACAAGACGACCGTCTATGCAATATCTACATGCCACGGGTCGGATTCAGTGCCCTTCGTTGCAAAAGACGGAAAATCAATGTATGACAAGCCCAGTATGATTTTGGATTATAATAAGTGTATGGGTGGAGTTGATAAGATGAATCAATTGCTACAGCCATATTCAATAGAAAGGCAACGGTGTTCGAAATGGCACATTAAAATGTTCAAGCGATTGTTAAATGTTTCCATATTGAACAGTCGTGTCTTAGCCAATTACTCGACGAAAGATAAAGTAAAACAGTTAGAATTCCGCCTGGAACTGGTTGAACAAATAATGTCAAAACATTTAGGGTTGAACTTTAGGCCCACGATTAGGACTTCGTCACCGCGTACATTTGCCATCCGTTCCCACTTTGTTACGCATATCGACGATTGGGTATACAAAAAAAAGGTAAATTTCACTGTCGGCGTTACTGCGTCTG
Organism: Antheraea mylitta; assembly: GCA_014332785.1. Taxonomy (NCBI): domain Eukaryota; kingdom Metazoa; phylum Arthropoda; class Insecta; order Lepidoptera; family Saturniidae; genus Antheraea; species Antheraea mylitta. Next base: position 19,988 of record JACEII010000768.1, read on the forward strand.
GTGTAAAAGCCGTAAAATAAGAACTCTTACCGTGTTTAAATGTGAACAGTGTGATATCGCACTTTGTATAAAAAACTGCTTCAAGGCTTATCACCTTATCAATTGTTTCCCTGATTATCAATTCGAGACTAATTCATTTTCCACTTGATTCTTATGATGATCGATTGGCGTTACGGATGTAACTCCAGATTGAAATCACTAGTAAGTAATTTTTGTATATAACTAGCTGTGCCCGCGACTTCGTCCGCGTGGAAATTATGCAAAAAGAACAGTGATAAAGTTAAAGTATTAATAAAGTTATCTGAATTAAGTCTATTAAGTCCATTTACTTATTTACTTTTGTCTCGTACTTACGCCGTGTCGTCATTAAAATTACAATAACTTGACTGAGTGGATCGATTTTAATGAAGCAAAGACTAAGTTACGCCCGAGGATGTGCTTTATGATTTTTTTGAGGTTTTATTGTGAATCTAGTACTTTAGCAGTGATGCACGCTCATACAAATAGACAGACATTTTTTTAAATGATTGAAATGTATTTTATTGCTTATTCCTAGTCACCTGTAACGATTTTTTGTACTAAAATCTAAATAGTACAGACACGTTACATTTATACTCTTATAATATGTATAGAAGATTTACTTCAAGGCTTTATTCAGGTTTAAAATTCATTTACTACCGAATAAATTTATGTGAAGAAATTTATAGGAAAATCTAGTCACTGAAGTTTGAGTAAATTCTACTATACCGCTGGTAAAGGTGTGTCGCGTATTGTTCCCTCATATCCATATAAGTATAATAACAATATGAGAGTATTAATATAATTTCAACTGAAAATATTTAATACTATGTTATGAGAGTGTATAACAGTCAGGATGCCAATAAATACTTCGTAGTTACTTTCACTCTTTATTTGGCCAGAGTTACGGCTTACAGTACTTTTCACAAAGGAATGCGTAGATAACAACTAGCTTCTTCGTCCATGTGAAATAGTTACCTTGAGTTAACGATAACACGCAGAGGAAGATTTCAAGAGTTGAAAAACTTCGGTTTTGAAACATTCTTCATTGGTGTTCCTCTCCTATTAGTCTCAGCGTGATGATATATAGCCCATAACTTTCCTCGATAATGAGCTATGTAACTCTGGATTTTTCAAATCGGGCCAATAGTGTCCGAGATTCTCCCTAAAACGTCACAAACGTTACCTTATATAATACTAGTATAGATCATTGTGTCATTACATTTCAAATAAAGCAAATTCTTAATATTTTTTCAAGATCTTCAAATTTTGTAAATGTAAATATGTAAATCGTAAAAAAACTAAAATACTTATGAACGCCAAAATTTGAAATTCGTTCTCGGTGTATAAAAAGCAAGAATATTAAAAGAATCTAATTTTATTTTGATATATAACGACTCAATTAAAGATTATAATTGTCAATAAAAACTTTTCTATGTCACTTTGAAATATTTGATTGTTAGCAGACTACAATATTTTATGATTATTAAATTTCTGTGAAATACAGCTTTCGACTGTTTTACAATAATTTGTTTTAATTAATACATTTACATTGGTTACAACCAACCTATATACCTTTTAAAAGTAACTTTGTACTTCATTGGATTTAGACATCAATGATATAGTTTTTGTAGAGACGTGCCGACTAGTCAGCAAAGCTGACTATCCGGCTAATATCGTAGTCGCCGATTAGTCGGCAAAAGCGCCGACTATTCGGCTTCTTAATTTTTATGTATTACCCAGTAAAAAGACGTAGAATGCAATTAAAGTCTTGATTGTTTATTATTGTTTTAATTTTATAATCAGTCTTACACATTGTTTACTGTTAAGCAAAGCAACCAATCCTGTGATAATAAGTTTCTAAAATTACTTGCTTGTACAGAAAACGTCGATGACATTAATGTGATAAATTTAGTATTCAATTAACATATAATTTTATGATTATTTATTTAAATAAAAGACTTTTTTATTGGCAAAATAAGTTATATTGAAATCGGTTTGTATTACGCACAGTGAAAATATGTCGAAAAAACGTAAACATTAACCCCTTAAAAGAAAAAAAAAAAATAGTAACATAAGAAATTCCAAAAAAATTGTACTTTCTTTTTGACCTATTTTAATTTTAACTGTATTCTTTGATTCACTTTAATTAATAGTAAGAACATTACTTTTACACAACAATTTTATTCTGCATAAAATCTTCGCTCTAGCCCGAACGAAAGCAAATATATAAAAAAAACAAAACGTAGCAATTCACAGAGTACCTTATATAAATAGCAATTAACAGGTTCCGACAGGCTCGGAGGAGGTGGTTACAACTTACGTACGAAACAGCTGCTAACGAAGTGTCATGGATAACCCCGAAAAATGATCGACTAGGCCGATTAGTCGGCCTTTTTGCCACCGACTAGTCGGTCATAGTCGGCTCATCTCTAATCTTTTGTTAATGGTTTTTTTTATATATAGGGGCAAATGAACAAGTGGGTCACCTGATGTTAAGTGTTCACCGCTGCTATAGACATTTGCAACACCAGGGGAGTCGCAAGTGAGTTGTCAGCCTGTGTTTGGGGAGAGGGGTGGGGGAAGGGCCTCTAGCGCTCTCATCGACCGAACGAAACGCAACAATTCAAGCACTGTTACTTCACATCGGTTTTCTGTGAGCGACGATAACATTTATAAAGTGTGACTATTATGTGATAGTGGATATATTTAATACTCGTGTGTATAAATTTCTTTCAAAGCACATGACAATTAATTTACGTACGGTCGTAGTATTATGAACGTATTGGTCTCTGTCACTTTGTTGGAGCATTTCACGTGAAGGGGACAACGAAAAAAAGGTGAGTTTCTGAATTTGTGTCTATTCAGCCTAATTGGACTTCTAGTCCACTTCTGTGCTAACTTTAACAGCTAACATATATTTTATGTGTATTTTAAGCTATGCTTTGATAAAAAAAAAAAGAAAAAATATATATGCAAAATTACTAAAGTTTTGTTTCGAAAAATTAACTTTCGGTTTTGAACATTAAAAGAAGTTTTTTTCAAGTTTTATTTTATTTTCAAAAACAACAATCATTCTTCTATATAGATCGCTGTATTTAAAATTTTAAATTTGTTCAGTTCGAAAAACTACTTCCAAAAAATCTGAATTTCAGATGTGACTCTTTAGAAGCCCACAACTTGACAAATAAACGTGATGGAAAAAAAAATGCATTCACATTCATATTTACTGGAAGTCCAATTAGGCTGAATAGGAACGAATCTCAGAAACTCACCTTTTTTCGTTGTCCGTGAAATGCCCCTGCTGTCAGATATTATATAACGGGACTGACTTCGTCATATATCATTCTAAAATGTATTTTGTCGAATCGTCACGTAAAAAATATTACAACAAAGGAAACAAATTTTATCATTTAAACAATTTATTTACTACTATAAACTATAGTTTTTACTTCTAATATACAATTTCATTAATTAATCTATTACAATTGATAAAAAGTTTTTAAACAAAACTTATTCACTGTGTAAAGTTATTTTTCTATAGCTAAAAATACATATTTTATAAATGTCAGAAAAAGAGATTAGATCAATAAAACAATTATAAATTTATACCAGCTTGGAGGACAAAAATTGTTTTTTTTAAGTTTGAAAAAACTTGGTTTTTAGTTTAATCCAGATTTACCATTTTATGGTTTTTAAATCCTGAACTTCTGCGGTGTTATTACAAAAAAGTTAAACACGTTTTGAACGCTTGCGTTAAAAAGATCTCTCGGTGAATGTTCGCCGTCTTGCTCTTTTGTCTCGCTTTGGTTAGGTTAGGTTAGACTTAGTGCGGGGTGCACTGTCAGAGAGCCTCCGCGTGGCGCACCCCGGGCAACGTCGGTCCAGTTGACCGGCGGCTGATCTCTGACCTGAGGGTGGTGTGTGAGCGGCACCCTCAGTACCGGGCTGGGGCGGATGAGGGCTCAATTTGAGCCCCAACGGCCCAGTTCTGGGTAGCGGCCGGCGGGGTCGGTTTTGTACCGATCTCGGCGGGCGTACCGCGAACTAGACGAGTAGTAGATGATGATGATGGAGGTACAACGTGAAACAGTAATACCCCAGGAGGGTACCGCTGCCTCAGGCAGCGGAGAATCCCTCCCCGAGCCCCATTGCTCGGGCAGCCCCTCGTTTTCTGGGGGGGGCACATTGTTGTATGACATTCTGACCTCGGCACCCATTAAGGACTCTGACTCGCTCAGTGATTCGGTTTCGCCAGACTGCAAGCGTGTGGACTTGAGTGGCGCTAAAAAGCGCGCACGTCAGTCCAGGCAAGCTGCTGGCTCAAGCGGTGCGGAAGCCCCGAAGGCGGGGGCTGCACCCAGAGGTAGGGCGCGTAGCAAACGCTCGGCCTCTCCCAGGCGTCCTGTGCTTGGAGAGGCCGACGGGTCTTATGACCGGGCTTTGTCCCGTTGCTCCACCCGGACGGCCACAGAGGAGAGCTCTCAAGAAGGCGAGGAAGAGCCTTGCAACCCGCAGCTCTCCAAACCTCAGCCCCCTAGACCTAGGCCCGTCAATTTGGAGGCCTTTGACGCGGACCGGTTGAAGGCGCTGGCTGAGGAACACGTCGACACCATCTTAGAGGTGGCCCAAAAGTCGACCAACCTTAAGGGGACCCTGAAAAGGGCCCTGAAGAGGTCGGCGGCAACTGTTC
>JACEII010000769.1:0-20433 GCA_014332785.1 Antheraea mylitta
TTGTGGGCTGGCGTGGTGTACACAACCCACGTTAAATTAATAACGTGCCAATAATTTATAAACTTTATTCTTCATAAAAATACAACAGAAGTACAGTTAACAAGTACGTACAATAATATCTGAGTACGAGGTTCAGAGCGCGCGATACGTCTCACCTCCAGTACAGTGTATCCGCGAGTCGGTGGAGAGGGTGCGCGAGCGCCACTCGCTCGCACGATTGCCGCGCGGGGGGCGGCAAAATAACCAGCGGTCACAGGAACATAGGCGCCAGCGATTTATTGCGATTATAAGGAGCTGGTCCAATCTGTGGCGTAGTATGCCACAAAGTCAGCTACTAGATCGTGCTGTGACCGAAGGGATCTCGCATTGAAAAACGAGAGACATAGACCGCGTGATTTTACTTTATTAAGAACCGTGAATTTTAAAACTTATTTAAAAGAGGGTGACCGGGCGATGCGCTGAATGGTGGCTCCGATAGCCGGGAAACGCGCTAGAGCGGTGAGAAGATCTATCTCCTCTTCTACCTCGACGATGGCGTAGAAGGCGAGGACCTCCTTCATGTCGTGTTCGCGGAGTAAATGCTTCATCCAGTCGAATTTACCCGAGAGAGAGGATGATGAAGCATAAGCCGCCTGTGGCAGCGGCGCCTGAGGTTTAGAAGAAGCCTGAGGCTGGGGTCGTGGGACCCAGGGGGTCATAGGGGCCCGTCCGGGTTGGACCGCGCGCGGCACAGAGGGTGGCGAGCGCGATGAGGTCGTGGGCGCGGGCGCTACCGGGGCACGGGAGGCGCCCGGCTGGCCCGGGAAGGCCTCCATGGACATGAGAGGTGGAGGCGGAGGGCGGGAGGCGGCCGCAGGCGCCCTGAGCACCTGTCTTGTCTGACGGGGACGTTGTGTGCGCGGTGCACGGGGACAACCGCGATAGTTCGCGGGATGACCCGCGTTACCGCACAACACGCAACTTGGAGGTACAGGAGTGTCGGGAGTACGCGCGCACTCCTTCGTGGCGTGGTCTCCCAGGCACTTAACGCACCTGGGGCGGACGTGGCAATTTCTCGCCAAATGACCATAACACTGGCAGTTATGGCACTGCGACGGGGTATGGGTCTTGCGTGGGGGCTCAACGGTGATGCCGTTTAGATCGCAGACCGATATGAGGTTGAAGATGGCCTTGCCCTCCTGCGAGCGGTCCAGGAGGACTAAGACCATGTTGTACGGGGCGCGGGTGCGTGGATGGTACATCCGATGTACCTCACGCACGGGGAAGTTCTTCTTCTTAAGGAAGAGGGTGACGTCATCGACCGAGATCTTGGCCGGGACGCGGCGAAGCACTACGCGGAGGAGGCGTTCCTCCTCGAGTGCAAAAGTGAAATAGGCTAACTTTGATTCTCTAAGGAATTTTGTTAGCGCACGATGGTCGGTAGAGGTGGGACATTTAATTTGAATGCCCGCCGGAGTACTGAGGGCGGACGTATAATTAATTGAACGTGTCTTAAGTCGATTCGAGATAGAAGTCCACTGGGACTTGTCTTGGATCGTGACAGGAGGCGGGGAGCGCTGTTTCCTAACTGTGGAACCCGTAGGTTGGGAAGGAGCGACAGCGACGAAGCTAGGTCCGCCCACGCGTGGTTTAGAGACTGTCGGTGTAGTCGGTGCTGGCACCCGGGCGCCATTTATATTAATTAACTTTTCGGGGGGTGTGGAACCCGAGTCAGAATCTGACGAACGCGAACCGCAGCGTCTAATGTAAGTGACGGTTTTATAACCATCATTATCTATGTTTTGCGCTGAAGGCGCGGCAATCGCGGGCGCGTTATTGGTCGCAGGTGGCTCGGCGGATGCCGCTACGTCGAGCTCCATCTCGGAGCCTCTCTATGAGGCCTCTATCTCGGACGTCAGACGGCGATTGCGACAAGAGAGTCGCGTAAAAATTTGCAGTTGCCAGACGGGGCACGTACTGCGTAGTTTCGCCGAATAACGCTACATAGTTATCGAAACTAGCAACGATATCCGCGTTTGGGCCCTGTCGTAGGAGAAAATCTCTAAAATGAGCTGCCTGTTCCATGTTGATGATCTTAGGGAGGAGTGGGCGCCCCGAACCAACCTCCCTGCCTGAAGGGCAGGGGGGCATGCCAAACGGTAAGCTACGGGACTATCCACTTATGTAATATATATACAAGTAAATAAAATATGTAAATAGAAAACAAATAAGTAAATAGATAGTTAATTAAATAAATAATTGAATAGTAAATAAATGTATAAAGGAGTTACTAAAGAGCTACGTAAATGAATAGATAAACAACTGAGTAAACAAATAATTATACTAAGAATTAAATAAAGCAATAAATAAATACAATTGAAATTTCTAACTCAATTTCTGGGAAAATAATGCACGTGGTGTGCACGTGTGCCCGATCGGAACAATGACGAACACTCCCGAAGTAATAACAGACGTCACTAAATCACGAGTATCGAAATCGAAACGCGCAGCAAAAGGGACAACCGCTCACGTTGAGCGCCCGATCAGAACTCACCAACGATCAGAACTCACCGGCATTAACTCCGTTAGTAATCTTCCATAGATAACTTCACACGTTAAGGGAGTCAGTCGGAAGGGTCATAAATTTCGTGACGTCACATTTCCAAATCTACATGTAAAAAAACAAACTATGCACTATTAACGAAATACTCAAAAACATTTACAACCCTATTTGTATTGTCATAAGATTCACACTGTTTTGTCTGCCACTCGTTCTACTAGTGTTAGGAGGCACGAGCCGACGATCTTGTTTAATTTTTGAATTTTGTATGTATTTAATAAAAATGAATATTTACGTAATAAAAAAATTGGCATTATTTTATGGAACAAATTTGTAATGCTTTATCTTTTCATTATGTCGTAATCTTTTCTTTTATGGCTATAATGCCCATTTTATTCTAGTAAAAAATATAGCCTATATTACACAGGGATAATGTAGAATTCTAATGGTGAACGAATTATTAAAAATTGTCTAGTAGTTTTTGAGTTTATTCATAACAAACTTCGTTAAAAATTTATAATGTTAGTGTAGAAAAACTATTTGAATTATATGTTTATATACATAGTGTTTCATTTTTTTTTGAGTATTTCGTTAATTGTGCAAGTTTTGTGTTTTGTCACCACAAACGTCGCCATGCCCAAATTAAGTTTAGGGTGCGCCATAGCTGTTTCACATTAAAATAAAACGCACTAGGCTTGTTGTTGACATTGCATGGCTTATAATTATTCAAAGCTGGTGACAGTAACCTGTACTTATCACGAATTTGCTTTAAAAATCATGTATAACTTTATAGTCAGTCTTTTAAAAAATTGCGCTACACTTTTTTTGTAAGCCTCAAAATACTAACGAATTTTTCTGAAGAAACTAGTTGTCTATTTGTTCATCAACTATGCTCACAGTTAATAAGGCACGATAACTACGTAGTTCTAAATATATTGACGAGGGAATGGACTAGTTTCCAGTATCCGACCACGATTTATTAGATAGAAGTTGAGAAGTCCTGTTTTATGTAGTGATGGATTAGCTTAGAAAAAGAGCTTGAAATGATATGTTACAAAAGGGCTATAGTAATGAACTGGAAAATACTGATGACATAATTCTTTCCAATACAAAGCATAGACAGCACAGTAGCTTTACTGTTGATTTTTGTTGTTATAATAAATTTTAACTTAAGAAATAACTGGCAACACTATTTCCATTGCACGTTCATTTCTAGTGATATAATTTTTTTTTTCGAAATGATTACCCTATTGACCCAGCAAGGTCTTAACAGCTTCACCGGACTATTAAGGTGAGCGCTTAAGGCACTCAGCCGATTTTATTTTGGCAACCAGCTCAAGGGTGCACGGCACGCCTCGGCTTTTTTTTTTTTAAATATATATTTTGTTTTAGTCTGCAGACTCTTGGTCCGCACTTTTTTTTGCTTATATGTAGTTTTTTTTTTTTTTAACGTAAAAATCGTATCCGTGAGCATATATATATATATACATTATTATTATTAGTAGTTTATTAAATATTCACTGTTTAATTATTATTAACTTTTTTTTTGTTTTAATGACGTTATTTGTTTTTATAGCGCTTGCATTTCCATTCTTTATGGCCATTTTTAGGTTGTAATCCACAATATCCCGTGCCGGAGCGTCCACGGCCCGACGAATGAACCTACTTATCGCGTCGTCAGTCACGTCGGTATAGTAGACACAGGTGTCGGTGTGTCTAGATATTGCCACTATAGCATGTGAAACGCTATCGTGTATTTGTACCCTTCTGCTCTTTGTTTGCAGGATCACCACCGATTTGAAGGTCAGTCCCTGGGATTCATGGACTGTCAGAACGCGCGATCCTTCCCCTACCCCGTAGCCCTTTTTAATCAGGGCTTTTTTCTCCTCCTGTGTGTGTACCAGGAAGAGAGTATCGGGAGTGTTTGAGGGTATTCGTTCGCCCTGATAGCCCCTGACGCTCAGAGATCTTACTATCGGTTTCGGTGAATATATACCGTCGTATACTTGACTCAGTGCATAGGCTACATCCATCGGATTCCTGTAAGTGCAAGTGAGCTGTTTGTCAATATACTATAATATACGCCTCGGCTTGGCTGTTGCCTGTTGCATGCAAAATCACGACCTATCTTAGCTAACCTAGCTAACTATTCATATATGTATGAGTTGTTGAAACATATATGTGTACCAAGCATACACGCCTCAACAACTCCTCCATATATTTATTATCGGAAAATTGAGAGTTTTTCAGTTCGATAAGGGAACACTATACCTACACTAGTGATATAATCTCTGTGTCTTTTTGTCTCTCGTATATAAGTGCGAGATATTAAAATATATTTTTCTTATTATTTCTGATTAAAACATTTTTTTTTTCTCTTGTACATTTTTATTTACATACATACAGTAGATTACATCCTTGAAGGTTCAATTTCTATATGGCCATCCAAATCAGCCCCTGGGTATTCAAAATTAATAATTATTGATAAAATCGCTATTGATTTTGGTAAATTATAATATTCAATATATTACGAATTCAAGGTATCATTTCGAACCGTTGTCATACATACGTCCGTACAGCTGTGTTTAATGTGTAGTCTGGTGAAGCTGTAAAGGCCTGGCAAGGTCAATAGCGTAGTCATTTCGAAAAAAAAAAAATCAGTATTTAATATAGAAACTTCACTACGATTTTTTTTAATATAAATCATTCTTAATAATACTAAATTATCGCAAAAATTCACATTTTCGGTTTATTGTTTTGGAATTGATTATTCCGTTTGTATTAATTTTAATTGACCTTAAAGCTTATGGATTATTATTTTCTGATAGAGTTTTGTATACAAGCAAAAGATCATTGTTAATATTATTGTAGATGGTTGGTTGATAGACTCGCCCCCGGTACTACTACCCAACACACAGAAACACCCACGTGAACTAATAGTGTTTGCATCGTTGCGTTTCGTTCGGTCAGTGAGAGCGGTGGAAGCCCACCTCCCCTTCCTTCTCCTCGTCACGTTTCTCGCCTACTCTGGCTGCTCCAAATATAGGCCGGTACCGAACTAGCGACTCCCCCGATGTTGTTAGTGTCTATGGACGGTGATGATCACTTAACATCAGGGGACCCACCTGTTCGTTTGCCATATGACATACAAAAATATATTTATAAAAAGTCGAGGCAGTGAAAGGCAGTTAGGCAAGGACAAAGTGAAAATTTTAGACAATGAAATTATTGTGTTCTCTTTTGAATTCTTATATTAATTACTAGCTGACCCGTGTGAGTACGGCTGCACCAAATCGGTTATTACCAGTTTTTTTTCCTAAACTTGTTTTCGCAAAAGGATCATTTGGAATTGGTAAAAGAAACAGAGAGAGGGCTGATTGCAATTTGATACGATTCAGTACTCACTCGTTTGACGAGTTGCATGAGCATAATGTTACGTCACCAAGATTTGTTAGTCCTGATATAGCTATATACAAGTCAAATTGAAAGTCGTGGTTATTTCAAAAAGATTTAGATGCAGGTAAGAAAGTCGTTGTTATCAAAGTTCATTGAATGTCTTGAGATTAACAATTACATGCTTGATAAAATTATCGGTTATTATCAGTTTCAATTCTATTCTTAATCGCGAAAAATCTTAATAAACCCAAATAATAAACTCGATCGCAGCAACCCAGTTGATATGTACGAAACCCTTTAAAAAAAGCCTAGAACCCGTTCGCAGCGTCATCCACCGGGTCCAATTAAGATAAACATTACCCTAGTACATATTGGCGATAAATGAATTTTTGCCAATTTCAATTACATTCCTTATGATTGATATTTGTGATTGTGATTTTCAACTATTGAAAATATATATTTGACAAAATAAAAATTGCCTGTAACACTGAGAGGTAATATATATTGGCAACATTTAAAAAAAAATCGGGTCAGTAGTACCAGGGGTTCCCTAAAACAATAAAAATCTATACTAATATATAAAGCTGAAGAGTTTGTTTGTTTGTTTGTTTGTTTGTTTGTTTGTTTGTTTGTTTGTTTGTTTGGTTGAACGCTATGATCTCAAGAACTATAGATCAGATTTAAAAGTTTCTTTTAGTGTTAGATAGCTCATTTATCGAGGATGGCTATAGGCTACATATCATCACGTTAAAACCAAAAGGAGCTGAGCACTAATGAAGAATGTCTCAAAATCGGGCTACTTTGGAAGCTTCCGCTGCGTGTTAATGTCAGTATTATATGCGTTGCCATGGTAATGCGATAACATTCTATCGAAAATATTTTCATGGTTTATTTTGTATTCCTATTCAAAAGGTTTATTCTACGTTACTTTTGTTTCCAATTTTTAATTATACGTGGTACGTTTATATCGGAAACATTTCTAAAGTTTATTTTGTGTTGCTATTCAAAATGTTTAGTAGTAATAATATTCGTCCAATAAGATAGTCGAAGGAATTAATCCATACTGCCAATTCTGAAGTTGTCAATATAGGTATTTTTCTTCTATGTCCAAGATAATGTTAAGGTATAAGAGCGAAATACTCTATATAATATTTCGTAAATTTTTATATTCTTAATTTTCAAGACCACAGAGTTCATGCTTCGTGGTATTATTTTTCTTTCATTTCACTTATGCAAAATAAACGAACCATATCACATAAAACGTCACAAATTTAACACAATATAGAGACAAATCACACAAGATTATTAATAGAATATAAATCCACTAGATGACAGACTAAAATTCCGCCAAAAACTCCTCAGAAAATTTATTTCTACTTTAGTTTTGTTCCCAATTCTTGATTTGTGATATATTAGGTGTAATAAAAGTAAAGTGAGTGTATTTTATATTAGAAATATATGAGATGCTACAAATATCAACATTTTTTTTTATTCTATCGATATGTCTGTTGTGTTTTTTTTATTTGTTCCGGGTAATCTCCGAAACGGCTAGACCTATTTGAACGGGAATTTTACGGGCGGGGAAATAAGTAACTAATTGGCTGTTTTATTTTAAGCTAGCGGGTTCAGCAGACGTTGCCCGCCCTGATAATAAGACAAACTATACCTATACCTTGCCAAAGAATCATTTTATATATTGGTAAAAACGACATGAAGATGCGTTCTGTAGTTTTTGATCTTATCGCGAACATACATATAGACAGACGTGGAATAGGACTTTGTTTTACACTATGTAGTGATAAACTGTTATCCGTGCATTCGTAGTTCGTGTGACGTGCGCTGTACTGGACTCCAAGAATAAATATATACATATGTATATGTATTTATGCCAAAAGGCAGCAAACAGGTTGACGGCCCTCCTGATGGTAAGTGGTTACCATCGCCTATGAACAACTGCAACACTAAGGGCATAGCTGTTGTAATTGAAAGTCATATGTTTTTATTTGATTTAAATTATAGCAAGGTATGATAATAACTTAATCATATCGACACTATGGACATATTATATCTATATAATAAAAGGTTTAACACATATTGTTCGATAATGTTTAGCTTAATATTTTCATTACTTTCTTATATAGTGTAAGTGAGCACTGAGGGTGATATATAACAGTTTAAAGTTCCAGTTATGTGGTTGATGATAAATCCCATTCCATTCGATTCACTATTAGTATACACATATATAATGTACACGTTACCTGTTACAGTAGATGATGTGCGTGTGATACTTACAGTTATTTTTGAAAGAGTATTATTGTAATTTACACTAGATGTGTGATCACAATTTTAAACATATAATATATTTAAAAAAAAAGGCGTGCGAAGCCGCGGGTAACAGCTAGTACATATATAAACAAATATCTATACATCTCAAGAACTGGCGGTCCGATTTGAAAGTTTCTTTTAGTGTTAAATAGTTCATTTATCGAGGATGGCTATAGGCTACATATCATCACGTTAAAACCAATAGGAGCGGAGGACTAATGAAGAATCTTTCAAAATCGGGTTATTTTTAGAGCATCCGCTACGTGTCAGTGTCAGTATTATGCGTTGCTATGGTAACATGATAACATTCTATCGGAAATATTATCCGGGTTTACTTTGTGTTCCTGTTCAAAAGTTTATTCTACGTTATTTTTAATTCTAATTTTTGATTATACGTAGTACGTTGCTCTCGCAAACATATTTAAAGTCTATTTTGTGCTGCTATTCTAAAAGGTTAGTAGTAATAATATTCGTCCATTAAGGCAGACGAAGGAATTAATGCATACTGCCAATCGTGAAGTTGTCAATATCGGTAGTTCTTATGTATTCTCTACCCAGTTTTCTTCTATCTCTAAGTTAATATAAAGGTATAAGCGCCAAATGTTGCATATAATATTTCGTAAAGTTTTATCTTCTTAATTTTCAAGACCCCAGAATACATGCTCCGTAGTATTATTTTTCATTCATTTCACTTATGCACAATAAACAAACCATATTACATAAAACGCCATCAATTTAACACAATATAGTATCAAATAACGCAAGATTATAAATAAAATATAAAATCCCCTACATGACAGACCCTCCAAAAACTCCTCAAAAAGTTTATTCTACGTTAGCTTTGTTCCCAATTTTTGGTTTATGATATTACGTATTATAAGAATAAAGTGTGTGTGTGTGTGTATATAATATTAAAATAAATACTTTTTGATGAATACATATATCTGCGGTGCTACAAATATCAACATTTATTTTTTTAATTCTGTCAATAAGTCTGTTTGTTTATTTGTTCCGGGTAATCTCCGGAAAGGCTGGACCTATTTGAACGGTTTTTTTTTTCTTAGAAATGACTACGCTATTGACCTAGCAAAGTCTTGACAGCTTCAACGGACTACAAGTAATATTTGAACAGGAATTTTACGGGCAAATAACTAACTAATTAGCTGTTTCAGCAGACAATACCTGATACCTCATAATAAGACAAATCATACCTAAACCTTGCCCAAGAATCATTTTATATATTGGTAAAAACGGCATGATGATGCGTTTTTGATTCTATCGCGAACAGACATATAGACAGACGTGGAACACGACTTTGTTGACACTATGTTGTGATGAACTGTTATCCGTGCATTGAATTGACCAAAAATATGTTATACACTGTAAACATGCGCGTGTGACGTACATTGTACTGGACTCCAAGAATAAATATAATTGAATGTCATATGTTTATATGTGATTTAAATTATAGCAAGGTATAATAATAACTTGATTATATCAACAATATGGATGTATTATATCTATATAATAAAAGATTTAACACATATTTTTCGATAATGTATAGCTTAATAATTTCATTACTTTCTTATATAGTGTAAGTGAGCACTGAGGGTGATATATTGATAGTAGTTTAAAGTTCAAGCTATGTGGCTTACGATAAATCCCATCCCATTCGATACACTATTGTGAATACTAATAGTGTACATGTGTGTACATGTATATAATGTACATGTTACCTGTTACTGTAGATGATGTGCGTGTCATACTTACAAATATTTTTGAAAGAGTATTATTGTTATTTACACATCTAATAACAATTTTAAATTGATTTAATTTAATATTCAAAAAACGCGTGCGAAGCCGCGGGTAACAGCTAGTATGAAATATAGCTTAAGCATTTAGCTAATCTGTCTGTTATAGCACAAAAAAAAATTGCCAAAATCCGTCAAGAATTTCATAAATTACATTTTTTTTTTATTGAAGCACGACAAAGTGACTGCACTATGCCTGATGTTAAGCATAGTACAATCCAAAAATATCGACAACCACCGAGAGACAGATTATCCATCGCCGGTCGCCGCTGTCATGCCGGCCATAATGACGAAAGTCACCCGGTACTGGATATGCACAGGCTGAACCCGAAACGCGACGCGTAGAAGCGAGTCACTATGACGGGCTTTTTCGCCATATACCATATATGGTGGTTGCGACCCAGTCGGGCTGTAAAACCCTACCACCCCACTATCGCCATTGCCTCGTTCGTTGATCAGCAGGGTGCACCACGTGCAGGTGAGGTTGGCTTGGGTGTCTCAAGTCTTAAGATGTTACTCGACACCCCTTACACCCCAATTACACATTTTTTTTACTTTAATACTTTCGTTCGTTATTCTGGAGAATCCCTTGCGTTTTAAGGGACAAAAAGGATCTTAGATCTTTGTAATACTAGTTATCACTGTGTCAAATTTAGTCAAACTCGTCAGTACTTTCGGAATGATACGTGTTACGTGATATGTGGCCCTCTGGACAGACAGGCAGACAAAACTGTAAATAGATTATTTTTGGCTTCTATATAGGTAACAAAGTCCACATCGATTATAGTTCTCAAAAAATATTCTATGTGCAAGTTTGACCTCGTTACATTTTTATTATAGTGAGAAGTTGTCGTCCGCGGCTTCGAACGCATTTTTTAAAATAATGATAAATTGTGACTTGGTGTGTACATTACAGAAATGCTCTTTTAAAAACATTTGTAAGTACGACACGCACGCCATATATACGAGTATATATATTTTTTTTTATATCAAAGGAGTCAAACGAACTGGTGGATCACGTGATGTTAAGTGATCACCACCGTCCATAGACACTAGCTACATCAGGGACGACTCAAGTGCATTGCCAGCCTGTATATGAGAGAAGGGGGAAGGAAAGGGAAAGAAGGAAAGAGGAAGGGACGTGGGCCTCCGGCTCTCTCACTGACCGAACGAAACACAACAATGCAAGCACTGTTATTTCACGTCGGTTATCTGTGAGAGGGGTGGTACTACTCCGGAGGAGCCGACCCATTCATGCTGAAATCAAAAATAGCTTCAGCGGGGCTCTACCACCTACAAGCGGGGTCTATCACCTACAGCGGGGCTCTACCACCTACAAGCGGGGCTCTACCACCTACAAGCGGGGCTCTACCACCTACAAGCGGGGCTCTACCGCCTACAAAATTCTAACATATAACGTGTACATTATAAATGTGAATACTAATAGGATAGGAGGATAGGATTTACCATGACCAACATACCTGGTACATTATACCGGTAACCATTTAACATCAGATGGACCGTCTGTCTGTTTGCTTCCTTTTGGCATAAAAAAATAAAATATCCTACTATATATCACTCTCACTGTTTACTTACAGTATATAAGTAGGTAATGAAAATCGTAAGCCTTGCATTATCGAACAATATGTGTTTAATCTTTTATTATATAGATGTAATATCCGATATTGTTGATATAATTAGGTTACTATTATACGTTGCTATAACCACTGAGTTATGTAGATGTAAGTAGATTAAATAAAAAAAATGGCCGCCAAATTTATCAAAGAGATAATATAATTCAAATTACATACAAACATATGACTTTCAATTATATTTATTCCTCTATATTCAGTAGTACACCGCACGTCAATTTCACTTTCACACGGACGATTGCACGATTAATAAGTTCATCATAACATAGTGTAAAACAAAGTCCTCTGCCACGTCTATCTGTCTATCTGTTCGCGATAAACTCAAAAACTACAGAACAGATTTTCACGCCATTTTCAATTATTCATGGGGAAAGTTTAGGTATAATTTGTCAAAGTTTTTTTTTTATTATCAGAACCGAACGTCTGCAAAGCTCGCTTGCTTAAAATAAAATAGCTAATTAGTTAGTTATCTCCACGTAAAACTCCTGTGAAAATTAGTTCAACCTATTTGATGATAGCACTGCGGACTAAGTATTGAGCAACAAAATAAAATAGTCTAGTTACAACGGTGAGTTATCTGTCAGTGAAATTCCTGTAAAATTAGGTTCAAGCATTTCGGATATTCTACTGTGGCCGAAGGCGGATTAAAAACCTAAATTACTTCTTATGAGGTTAGCTATATATCAGTGATAGTCTCATAAAAATTAGTCCATCCATTTTGAAGATAGCACTGCGCAGTAAATCGTGCGCAACAAAATAAAATAGATTAAATTACTCATTACAAGGTCAGTTATCTGCTATTGAAAGTCTCATGAAAATGGGTCCAGCCATTTAGAGATTAACTGGAACAAATAAACAAACAGACCGGCAAGATTTTTAAAATTGTTTTTATTTCAAATATTATTATGTTCTTAAAGTTACATCATATTTTTGTTTCAATTTCAGATTTCTTTTATTGAAAGTTTATTAACATTAGTGTGGTTTTTGTATCTATTGGCACTCAGAGCAATAATTATATATATTTTTATGCAGTGTATTAACCAACGAAACGTTTGATGAGCTGCAATATCAATATTACATGTACACAAGCCCTTACACTATGACCCGATTAGGCCTCCCACGGCAGCGGCTCAAGCCTAGGTTCGATCCCTCGGTAGGGAGCCCTTGAGTGCGTTGCTTGCGCGATACGGTGACACACAAATATACATCACCGCTACAACACTACACGATCACCCCCACACACGTGCACGCTACACGCTTACACATGAAAGTAGAAGGGTTTACTTTTTTTCCCTTATCGAACTGAAAAACTCAATTTTCCGATAATAAATATATGGAGGAGTTGTTGAGGCGTGTATGCTTGGTACACGTATACGTTTCAACAACTCATACATATATGAATAATTAGCTAGGTTAGCTAAGATAGATCGCGATTTTGCATGCCACAGGCAACATCCAAGCCGAGGTGTACCGTGCACCCTTGAGATGGTTGCCAAGATAAAATCGGCTGAGTGCTTAAGCGCTCGCCTTAGTAGTCCGGTGAAGCTATTAAGACCTTGCTGGGTCAACAGCGTAGTTATTACGAAAAAACAAAAAAAATCCCTTACACTACGCTCCCTTAGTTTGACGCAAGGGGCGCAAGCGCAATACTATCGGTCACGCTTTCTACCATGCCATGACGCAAAATTATAAATTTACCTCCTGTCAACAATACTGTTCAACGTGCCTAAAGAAATGTTCACTTTTAAAAAGTCAAGAGTTTGGACGCTATAACATTTTTAGCGTATTTGTTAATATGTGTTACGGGCTATCAAACATCACGGTACGAACATTAGGAGCAGAGTAATTATTATAGAAATTGTTGGCCAAAAAGTAGGTTCACTTTATAAGAATGCTATCGGTGAAAGAAAACAACCTGAGGAAACCTGAACCTGAGAAATGTTTTTTGCAGACCACTGTACCTGATAAACTAAACTTGTGAATTTGTGGAAGATTTCTGTTTAAAGAATTTATTTCTCAAAGAATATAGTTGACTTATTAATACTTAAAATAAAAAAATAATCATTAGTAATCGTTAAGGACAAACGCTATGTTGTAGAAAGCAAAATATATATAGAAAAAAAGTGTACAATTAATTATACATCAAAATATTTATCTTTTACGAACAACTTCTGTTTTATTTTAAATATATTTAAGAATTTAATTTCCTGTAATTCTGGAGGTAATTCTTTCTGTATAGTTTTTGGCCTACTTAGAACTAATTTGCTTATATTTCTTAAACAACGTTTAAATGTATTTATTGTAAAGCTTATATGCGAATGCAAATTTTTGTGCATAATATTTTTTACTAATATGCAAGTTTTATATACACATTTTCATTAAAGTCATAATATTCGTTTCTCTGTATATTTTTTCTGTTCAAAATATTATAATTAAAGAGTATTTTTATAATTTTATTTTGTGCAATTTGTAATTGTTATAATGTTGATTTAGCAGTACATCACCACACTTCAGTTAGGTAATCTAAATGTGACTTAATAATAGCAATATAGATTAAGGGCCGCTTGTACCAAACGACTTAATTGTGTTTAACTTATATTTAAACACGATTTTTGATTTAAATGAAACAAGTGTCTTCTACCAACAATTTTCAAAGTCTGTAAAAGTTAAATGCTCTGTGGGAGCTGTTTAGCGCGGCTTAACGCGTTTAGTGATCTGTCATGGATTGTCTTTTCCTACATAATTTTGTTATTCGTTTTTCCGAAATAAATATGAGTTTTTGTGATTTATCCTCCGATGAAGAATTTATGGAATTTTTAAAAGACCTATGCGACAAATATTTGAAAGAAGTAATTTCTTCGAACATTCTATTATCGAGATATATGGTTCAATAACTCTTGCAAACAGCTCCTGATCCTCTCGTGTAAAATTTGGTGCACGTGAACGAAGTCCAGAACTTATTTGGTTTTACGTATTCATATTTTGTTCAAAGTTATTATAGGCACAATATAATAAACAGATTGAACCGAACAAACTATTAAGCTTAATAAAACACAATATCAGTTATCACAATATATTAATCCCAGCAAGTACGTATAATAACACGTTCGTCATTTACAAATATGCGCGCGTGAAAAGTGCAAGATGTCAAAAAGTGTAAGCCGGTAAAATAAGAAACGTTTCGTTTACGCATACATTTTTGATATTGTACACAATCTTTATTCAAATCATGATTTAAGTTGCCCTTAAGCGTGAGACGAAACGTCATTGACTACTTTGCCGAAACGTTAAACACATTTAGCTAAATCGGAAATTAAAACAGTTGGTTCAAGACAACGCTAAACGCATTTAAATTAAAAATCTTTAGAGCGTTAAATATGTTTAGTTAAACGGTTTTTGAATATTTTTAAATGAAATGAATGAAATTTTTGGTACAATTCGCTCTAAGTAGCGGGTTTGTATAGGAACGTGTTTGCTATATCCACGTATGCAATAAGAAAGGCAATTCAATTTATTTTTCAGATGATCAATATGGTTCTGCAAAGATAATTTATTATTTAATTTCAGTCCAAGGTATTTCTCACACTCACTTTTTTTTAATAATTTCTCCGTATATTTTTAATCGGGCATGGTTATGTATTTTTTATTTTCTATTAAGAATATAGCATATGAAGTTTTTGATATATTAATTGTTAAAACATTATAATTAAACCGTTTGTAAAGCTTGTCCAAATCATTCTGAGCTTCTTGAATAATAGTGTGTATTGAGTTACCAGAATAAAATATACTTGTATCATCAGCGCAAAGTGTTATTTGCCCTGATAGTCCTAATTCACGAATACCTTTAAGATACATTGAAAAGGTCCTAAAATGGAGCCTTGCGGAATACCATATTCTGTTATTTTGGAAGTACTAACATTATTCAAAATCAAAATCAAAAATACTTTATTCAGTTTAGGCCCTAATAAGGCACTTATGAACGTCAAAAACTACCACCGGTTCGGAAACAACCCAGTTATCGAGAAGAACCGGCAAGAAACTCGATCTGGTTTATCTTTTTAATATATATAATATTTAGACTATATTACATACATGACAGAAACTTTTAATGGAAAAGAAATTTAATGGATGCACGGAGATGAGTCAATTCCAGACATCACTATCGTTCACATACTGATCCACTCTATAATAGCCTTTTGAGACCAAAACCCACTTAACATGGCGTTTAAATTCACAATCAGGCAAATCGGTAATATCCTTTGGAATTTTGTTATAAAACCGTACACTATTTCCCAAAAAACTATTACTCGTATTGCTTGTTTTTACTACTTGTTGGCGGTTTTTGGGATATGAGGACAATATATCATATGGATTAATAATAATTCCAGTATTTTTTTTAGTTTATAAAGTAAATGTTTATGGCTCACAGTATCAAAGGCTTTTTTTAAATCTATAAGTAAGTAAGTAACAAGATAAATAATAGCTGCTAATGCATTAGATTTTTGTCGAAACCCAAACTGTCGTTCGTAAATAAAGTTAATTTTATTTAAGTGATTTTGTATAAATTAATCTTTTATATATTTTAGAAAGTACTGGTAGTATCGATATAGGCAATAATTATTATGATCTGTGCTTAAACCAGATTTATAAATTGGACTAATTTTGGCTAATTTAAGAGAGTCAGGAAAGATACCAGTTGAAAAGGATTTATTTATTTATGCTTTCAACCAGGTCTTTTATTATTAGTGATTTTATACCTTTAATACTTATAGTTGATATGCCAGCTATACCAATACAACTATTCGAATTGAATTTATCTATTACATTATTTACTTCAGTGACTGTGTGTGCAATGTGCCATAGAAGTGAGATTTTTATCCGTTTGAATGGTACTTTTGTTTGTGCTAAACACCAGATTATTGTGATAAACTTGTGGATTTTTTTTTGGCTAAGTTCTTACCTATAGTCGAAAAAAAGATATTGACGCATTCATAAATTTCTAGCAGGTCAGTCTTTAGAATCTTTAGATTCCATAATCAATTTTGAAGGAGATAAATTGTGTTTTTTTGTTTTTTGTTATTACTTAATTCGTAAATTTATTTTCACGTCACTTTGGTTTATTTTTATATATAGTAAGAACCCGGAGATAATAGTATTTTTGTGGTTTTAATTTTCATCTGTAATTATTTCTTTGTTCTTAGAATTTTAATTTTATATGTATTCGATGTCAAATGTAAACATATATATTTAATTACCTGTTTGAAACTTATATATATACTATAATAATTTCTATTTTACACGTATTATTTTTATGTTACTTACTGTAGTTAATAGATGACTTGTTAATAAGCAAATCACCATTCGAAGATTGGAATGTCTGTTCAGGAGTCATTTTCTAAAAATGTTCGTAAATTTTGTATAAATTAACAGTTCAGTTCAAACAAATAATACGCAACTAATATACATATACACTTGGAAAAACATTCCACACTTCAAATTATTGTTTTTTATTTACATATCATATTAACATAGTATATTAATAATTTATTACGATTTACATATTTGCTATTAGGGTTTATTATCAATTTAGGATATATAAACGTGTGTAATTACCAAATATTATCAGAACACTTTTGACACTTCAAATATTGAAATCAAAATGGCGTCCGCACTCTACGTGTTTATGGTATGTTGATTTATTTTTATTATTTTACTAGTTGTACCCGCAGTTCCGCACGCGTTCTTTAAATTTGTATTAAAGAAATATAAAATGATGAGACTATGTACAATTACAGAAATGCTCTTTAAAACAATTGTAAGTACGACACGCAAGCCACGTTAGAGCAACGTGTAGCATATACATTAGATATAAAAAACTAACAATGTATTAAATGAGGTTTATCATCAGCAACAAGTTTGGAACCTTAACCTACCGTATACTACCTCAGTGCTCATTTACACTGTGTAAGGAACTAATGAAACAATAACTTAAATTATTGTTATATAGAATGAAATAATAAATACGTGTATGGACTAAGATCCTATTAAGAAGATCTCTTCTTTAAAGTTACTAATAATTATAATTTCTAATTATAAACAATAAGCTCATAATTATTTCTCTAATTAAAAATAAAGAATTAGTTGAAATCTTGCCAAACTTCATGCAGATAAAGTCGCGGGTAACAGCTAATGTAAAATAGAATAACCTCAATTACTTTTTATAAGGTTCGCTATCTGCCAGTGGAAGTCCCGTGAAAATCGGTTTAACCGTTTTGGAGAGAGCGTTGTAGGCAATGCCCACGGTTAATAGCTAATATAGATTAAAATCACTTAAATTACTTTTAGAAGGTCAGTTATTTGCCACTGCAATTCTCCTCAAGATTAGTCTGACCGTTTTGGAGATAGCCCTGGGCGAAGCCACGGTTTACAGCTAGTGTAAATTAAAGTAGCCTAAGTAACCCGCTGTAATTTCAGCTATCTGTTAGTGAAGTTCCCGTCAAAATTAGTACAGCTGTTTCGGAGATTATCCGGAATAAACAGACAAACAGTCGGATTTTTTTAAAATTGCATTTTTGTTATCAGAAGCGTGTATACTATCATACCCAATCAGTTAAAAAAAAATGATATTACATACAGACACTTCTTTTTTATTATATGTATAGATATCGATACAGTTTCTTGCGATACGATATATAAAGTTATGAAATGAAAAAAAATCGAGGCAGTCATAAGGACTGCCGACAAAAGTGAAAGCTCGAAACAATTGGGGTGTAAGGGGTTTCGGGGGTGTAAGGGGTGTCGAGTAACATCTTAAGATTTGAGACACCCAAGCCAACCTCACCTGCACGTGGTGCACCCTGCTGAATAACGAACGAGGCAATGGCGAAAGCGGGGTGGTAGGGTTTTACAGCCCGACTGGGTCGCAACCACCATGCATATGGCGAAAAAGCCCGTCATAGTGACTCGCTTCTGCGCGTCGCGTTTCGAGATCAGCCTGTGCATATCCAGTACCGGGTGACTTTCGTCATTATGGCCGGCATGACAGCGGCGACCGGCGATGGATAATCTGTCTCTCGGTGGTTGCCGATGTTTTTGGATTGTACTATGTTTAACATCAGGCATAGTGCAGTCACTATGTCGTGCTTCGATAAAAAAAAATGTGTTGTCTTTTGAATTTTCATATTATTTTATAGTGTGGATCATATTTTAATTTCTGAATTTATTTATTGCAATTATTAACATTAGTGCGGTTTTCATATCGACTGACATAAAGCAAAAGTCATATATATTTTTATAAAGTCTATTAAAATCAGTAGAACGTATGATGAGCTGCAAAATATCAACATTACATGTACACAGGTTCCTATACTACGAGTCTGACGCAAGCCGTACAAGCGCAATACGCGCGGTCACTCTTACATAGCATAACATGACGCGAAATTATAAATTTATCTCCTGCCAAACATACCGCTCAACGCGCATAAAGACGTTTTCACTTCAATTTAGATTACTTTATAACATTAACTATCTCTAAAGCAAAGATATATATTTATACAACTGTTTCAGGTTTTTGTCGCTTTGAGTTTCGATGTTGTTTCATCCCTAACTCCACCATGTGAGTTACTGTTATTTGATTTTTATTTGTTAAATGCATTTTATAATTAACGATCTTTTTAATTTTGCTCCCGCACATCCGATTAGGCCTCCCACGGCAGCGGCTCAAGCCTAGAATCGATCCCTCGGTAGGGAGCCCTTGAGTGCGTTGCTTGCCCGATACGATGACACACAAATATACATCACCGCTACAACACTACACGATCACCCCCCACACACGTGTACGCCTACACGCTTACACATGAAAGTGGAAGGGTTTACTCTTTTTTTCCTTATCGGACTGAAAACAACCGATAATAAATATATGGAGGAGTTGTTGAGGCATGTATGCTTGGTACACATATACGTTTCAACAACTCATACATATATGAATAGTTAAGTAGGTTAGCTAAGATAGGTCGCGATTTTGCATGCAACAGGCAACAGCCAAGCCGAGGTGTGCCGTGCACCATTGAGCTTGTGGCCAAAATAAAATCGGCTGAGTGCCTTAAGCGTTCGCCTTAGTAGTCTTGTGAAGCTGTTAAGACCTTGCTGGGTCAATAGCGTAGTCATTTCGAAAAAAAAAATCTTTTTAAATACACATAACACATAATTTTTATTAAGCATCATAATGGAAAGTTTACATTAAGTATGCTTTATCCCACAGTTTCACTCTACTATCGTTGAGTTAATTTTCACTTATTTATGAATTCATTTTTAATCTTATATGATTATTATATATTATATATTTATATATATATATTATGAATCAAATAAATCAAATGAAAAATATTTTATTCAGCGTAGACCCTTAAACTGAATAAAGTGTTTTTTATTGATTGATTAATTGTCTTGCTAGGCTTTAATATTTCGAAAAAATATTTAAAGCATTCTTTCTTAAAAATATTTTTTTTTAAAATGGCATTCCCTTTCAATGAACCCCTAAATACACGGTATCTCAAAATATTTAGAGTTTTTAACTCGAAAAAAATGTTAAGTCCCTGCGAAGAATTGATAAGACATATTTAGACTCCATAACTTTAATTCCAAAAAGGAGACTATGTAAGTCGGAGTTACTAAAATATAAAGACGTCTTACTTGGAATTCTCCAAAATCA
>JACEII010000770.1:3873-25947 GCA_014332785.1 Antheraea mylitta
AGCTAACTATTCATATATGTATGAGTTGTTGAAACGTATATGTGTACTAAGCATACATGCCTCAACAACTCCTCCATATATTTATTAGGTGCTAAAGACAATCGTTTGTCTTTCAATAAGGTACAATAACCCAAATTTGCAGAGTATTTGGATTTGTTCAACATAGAACCGAATTCAAAACAAAAGTCCAAAAAAAGCGACACAGTTTACTATCTTATTACATTTTTATCTTCTAATTTACTTTTTTATCATATTTTATAGGCTTATTGATTGTACGTACGTCATTAAAGATATTATTTACTTATTACTGTATATTTTCACTTTTTAGGGTGCACTTTCTTGAATATCATGCACAAAAAAACTATACAATCACGACAACAATCCACACTTCAATTCTGTGTATATTTTTTCTTAATAATTAAGACTAGAAATAGTTGTTTATGTATGTTATAAGTTAATGACTTATAGATTTAGAATATACAAATTTTGTAACACATTAATTCGTCTTTGTTAATATACTTCCCGATTATTGTATCTTCTTCATTTTGCCAAGGTCATTAATATTATATGTTTACATATTTATTGCCACCATAATGTTTTAATTCTTTTTTTTTTTTGAGAATTAGTTAACTAGACATGAAACATTCAGGTCTCAGAGCATTAGAAATCATCCAAGTCAAAAATAATAAAATAAAATATTTGACCTTTTTTTTAAAAAAAATCGCAGCTGTGACCCTAAAATAAAGTATGTCAAAAAATCATAAATAATTAGTACTATAACCCTATGAAAGATGGTTTTCTTTGCGCTTCCAGAGATATCCTGGTTTTTCATGTCAGCTTCATACAAAATTTCCGTAAATAAAATATAACTTGTCAGTTTTTAAGCCAAATTAACTCAAGTGAATATATGAGTATAATAATAGTCTACTGAAGCTATTCCAAACAAAAAAAAACAACACTAAAAAATAAAAGTCCATAAGTCTATGAAAGCCGATTTTCAGCCCAGTGTGCGCGATGTTTTAATTGACGTCTGGAGACTTTTTTATTTCTTAAACGGCAACACTGCCAAGTAAGCACATAGTGTGTTTTGTATTTTTATGTTATCCATTAAGCTCATTATCATGATAATAAACATCATATGAATTTGTAGGTTAGTAGTGAACGTTAGTGTTTACAGCCGGTGTAGTTTGTTGTAGGTAACGTTAATATTGCAAACGACGGTGATACACTTAGAAACATTTATAATTAAGAACACAGACACCACAACAATCGTCCTTGTCTCTACGATTGCCTTAATTTTCTATGAAAGAACATATCCTGAGGAAACGGTAGCTTGGAGGTAAAGCTTTTCTTAATGCCTACCTGAAACTCAAGTGGAAACTCTGTCGCGAAGTAAATTTAGGTAATTTGCTGAAGTTGCATTTTTTTTTCTCGAAATTACTACGCTATTGACCTAGTAAAGTCTTTACGGCTTCACTGGATTACTAAGGCGAGTCACTAACCAAGGATAAATGCCTTATTTATCCGATTTTATTTTGGCAATTAGCTCAAGAGTGCACGGCACGGTTTCCTGATACATGCAATTCGCGACCTATCTCAGCTAACCTAAGCTAAGCTACATGAATTACTGAAACATATATGTGTACTAAGCATACATACCTCGACAATTCTTATATGTATTTGGTGTCTGATAATTTTTGCTACAGTTGCATTTGTGAACCAGTTCTACCAGAGCCACTATCCTAAGTAACATCTTTTTTTTATTAACGTGGTAAAATCCCAACGGTAACCCACCCTACCGAGGGAAAAAGTGTGTTATGTCCAGCTTGTACCATTTGCCGCATTGTAGGAATGGCCAGGAATCATTACTGCTATCTATTTGAAAACCGTCCCTGCGGCAGCCTGGTAAGGTGGTCGCCAGGCTCCGTCCTAATAGGGAGGTAAATTGGGTACACAGCCAGCCAACTCCCCTCGTTAACTGAACCTGTGTAATGAGGACCCCTAGACGCATTACCTCTGGCTCAGCTACAGTAGCGGAAGGAGTCGGACGTGTCATCCCCTCCTCTTGCCAGCCCTCCCCTGTCGGAGGCGACCTCTATCCTAATTCACATTTTCACTTAACATCATTAGACAAATGAGGACTGGCTTTCAAGTGTTATTAACGAAATACATTGATATACACATGTGATAATGTAACTCCTTATACTTTAAATCAGTTATACAGTATACTCAACTTCCCGAGCGTGGGAGTGGATTATATCCGACTTGCACGGATTAAAACCCCATGTACCGACAGACCGTATTGTTAGAGCGGCAAGGGATCGTTTTACGCTAATCTTGGATAGTTGCCCCAACGATCCGCCCAGCGGTCGCCTTCCTACGTAATAGGGAGACAGACTAGGTACACACCAGCGGCCTCGCTTCGTCAGCTGAAGCTCTGCAAATATTAAATAGCTTATGTCCTAGGTAACCCGATGGTATAGCGTTTCTTATAATATAAGGGTTATACCAAGCTTGTTTTATTGGATAACCATTTTTCATTACATTAATACGTTGTTAATTTGAAATTACATTTTTTTTTAATATCAAATATTTGTAGTTTGCGGCCCCCGACGCCATGAGTGAAAGGTGTTTGTAGCCCGTTTAGAAAAAAGGGAGGGTTTCATAATGAAGATAAATATATAAAAACAGGATGGCTACCTACCGGTTCCAATTGTATTTCCAAACTCGAAAAATCTTTAAAAATCTAAAACCGGATTCAAACGACTCCCATCCTTTCCAATTGTGAAACAAAACTATTCACAGACTCAATCAAACACATACCTAGTAATTTCGATAAGTCAGATGTAGGTAGTAGCAACATCAATAATTTCGTTTTGTTTGAAGTAGGAATGACCGTTTAATTATTTAGACATTGTTCGTACAAAAATATTAAAAACGCGACTAAGAAACGGGAGGGCAGGAAGATGAAAATCTGGGGTTTTATTTGGAGTATTATTTGATGGCAAATTGAAAAAAATACAAAAAATGAAAATTGACAAAAAAAAATCCTGGATACGGACAACCTAATCACCTAGAGGTATAAAATATACTTTACGACCTATTCTCATACCTATCAAATATAAATTAAAAATTTCATAAAGATCGGTCCAGTCGTTTCGGAAAAGTTCAAACACAAGCACTGTGATACGAGATTTTTATCTATACTAATATTATAAAGCTGAAGAGTTTGTTTGTTTGTTTGGTTGAAAGCGCTAATTTCAAGAACTACCGGTCCGACTTGAAAGTTTCTTTTCGTGTTAGATAGCTCATTTATCGAGGATCGCTATAGGCATATCATCACGTTAAAACCAATAGGAGCGGAGCACTAATGAAGAATGTCTCAAAATCGTGATATTTTAGAATATCCGCTGCGTGTCAATGTCTGTATTATATACGTTGCCATGGTAACATGATAATATTCTATTGGAAATATGAACAGGGTTTATTTTTGTGTTCCTGTTCAAAAGTTTATTCTACGTTATTTTTAATTCCAATTTTTGATTATACGTAGAACGTTGCTATCGTAGACATTTTAAAAGTCTATTTTGTGCTGCTATTGTAAAAAGTTAGTAGTAATAATATTCGTCCATCAATACAGGCGAAGGAATCAATCCATACTGCCAATTCTGAAGTTGTGAATAAAATAATAAGTGCCAAATCTTCTACTATATATTAAAAAAACGCGTGCGAAGCCGCGGGTAACAGCTAGTATATTATATATATGTTCTGCGCATTTACATTGAGAGCGACTAAATTTTATTCAATTTAACCCCTTCCTCTCCTTTTCATAAACGAATCACGCGCGCTGGTCTTCGGAGCCAATACAGTCTCCCAGCTAGTCTGTTCCTCTTTCCTATAATATGGGGTTCTTCAGGCGTAACGTGAAGAGGTATTTACGCAGGCCGGCATGACAACGGCGACCGATGAACGATGGCGTATCTCTCGGCAGTCGCCGTTGTTTTTGGATTGCACTGTGCTTACCATCAGGCATAGCGCAGTGACTTTGCCTGGCTATTATAAAAAAAAAGTTTGACGAAGCCTGTACAATTACTTGTACTATGTATATTTAATTTTTTATTTTCACAAAAAAGGTACAATTACAGATGACAGATTGAGATTATTTGCGTAACAAAACTATTATAACATAATAAATCTGAAATCCAATTACAAATTCTCATGAATGCTTCGGATAGAATTAATATATTCACTTCAATTAACTTCAAGCTTAAAATTGAAGTTAAATTAGAATAAGAGCTTCCAGTTGAGGTTTTTCCAGCGAACTAAAAAGTATGGGATTCTTTAAAAGATAGACAGGTTTATAAAAGGTCGGTTTCGCGCATGTGTTGCCTCCGGTGTTGCAAGCATCAATAGGCTGCGGTTACCACTTACAATCAGTCGCTCTACATGCCTGTTTTCCACCATTGTCTTATAAAAGAAATGTTGAAATGATTATTATTTATCATAGAGTATTTTAAAATAATAACTTTAGCATTAATCAAAATTAGTGTTGTTATAATATTTATATTTCTGCTGATTTCATTTGTCAAGGATTTTTTTATAATCAGGGCGGGACAACATCGTATAAATTATCGATTAAGAAATCTTCAAAATATAACATCACTACAATAAAATCATTATTTATTGTGTTATGTAGTTATTTACCGAGAATAATTTTACCCTTAGAATAATAACGCGTTATTATCTATATATTAATACGTGAAGCAAAAAAATTGTACCCCTTTTTAACCTATTTGTCGTCAACGGGTGAACTTGAAATTTAGCATAGTTATAGTTTATATGCTGGAGAAGTGCAAAAAGCTGTTTATTTTATATAAAATGCATTAGAAGTACATTAAATTAAATAAAATATGCACTACTCACACTACTACTCAAATTTTACACAACATATACACACATGTAAATAAAAAAGACATTTTCACAGCCGTCAATAATAATGAATTTCAAAAAAGGTTGTGAAGGAAAGAGGTTGCTATGCTCGGCTATATGTATTTTTTAACTCTTACGTTCTAATTACTATTTTCATCATACATTCAACAATAATATTATAAAATATAACTATTATTGTAATGTTTATTATTTTTTATGGTCAACTCACTTCAAATGATGAATTAATGAAAAAATGAGCCAAATAATACTTAGTATAATCAAAATAGGAATTTTCTTCATAAAACTAATCCATGACTTAGACCTCCGCGGTTACAATGTTGCGATTCAACCTCATGTATCAACAAAAAATAATTTATTTTCAAAAGCTAAAGGTAGTATTAAGAACGTCTTTGTCTTGGATTCACCATTTGATTGTATTGTGCATCTATTACTTTTCCAAACGATGATACTGGGCATATCACTATTTCTCATAATGAACAGACTACATTTAATTCAATATCACCCAGAAATACCACCCACCCATGGTGCCGTGTAAAATTAATCGAAAATTGTGTCATGGGTTGCGATAAATTTCTTTATTTTCGTAAGGTTATGTTTACTTAAAATTTGAGTGCTTTACCACGTGATTTTTGTTTCAAATTTATAATTAATTTCAATTTTGATTTACGCATACATTTTTTTTATAGTTTTTTATAGATCTATCTTCAATACCCTAAAGCAAACAATCAACAGCTCCTTTACCTACAATTTCACACCTATTTAATAAGTTAACCTTTTCGTAATAATAAAATTCTAACGAATCGTTATATTTTAAGTATATATTATTAGTTATATATATATATATATTATGTATATATTATATCATAAGTAACATTTCCGTCAGCAATTCAACGTAGTCATCACCACTAGGAAAAGATTCAATAAGTTTATTTTTCATTCGACCCAGGTGTAAGACATACTAGGTAATGCTTGATACCAGGTTTTCGCTACCCTCGATAATTTAGGTAACGCATAGTGAATTATTTGATCATCACCCCATTTGTATAACTTCGAGCACTCGTCAACCTTGCTGAGCCATGTACGAATAGTCTGTACTTTAATCATTGGATCAAACTCAGGTATTACATTCCCCAGCATAGGAAATTTATTGCCTTCCGGAGGACTATTCACTAATGAATTTAACAATTCATACAATAGTTTTGGAGTATCACTATTATTATTAGAACGGTATACCTGTTATTCCACAAAGGGGAACGCGATGTCTCCCTATTGTTCAAATTACCCGTGGAATTATACCTCCATTTGTCCCAGTGCTCACGATAAGGGCTGCACGGGGGGGGGGGGGGGGGGCATGATGATCACGGTGAAGCTTGCCCCGATCGCTAAGACAACTGTCCCAACGCTCTCGGGAACGGCTGCCCCGACGCTCTCGCGAACGGCTGCCCCGACGGTCTCGGGAATGGCTGCCTCGACGATCGCAGATACGGCTAGTTTTACTGCGAACACTATTTTCAGAACAATCACGATAATTGATACGGCAAATTTTATGTTTTTCCATTCGTGAAACATGTTTCTCGTTTTTTTCTCCACAACTGTAACTCGCTGTTCATCGTATTAATAGGTGGCGTAGCGGTCCTCTCCATTATCGAGGGAATAAAAGTATATATATTTCAGTATGGCGCTTGTTCATACAAATCTTGTAGATTTTTCGAAAATATCAATTGGGCTAGATCTATCCCTCTTCTGAGTTATAAAATACAGGTATTTAACTTAGCGAAACAGCAGGATTTTGGAAATAATAACAGGTTTATTACTCTTGAATACAACTAGTCTTAGCAATAATTTTAATATGTCAATATTCTTTTGAATTAATCAATATTAAAAACAAAGTGCACTTCTGACCATAAATAATAATTAAAAAGATATTAGATATTCAACGTCATTTCATGTCTTACTGCGGACACTTGTTATTTTACAAAAAAATCACTTCATAGATTAACGATGCTTACATTATGAACAAGCATCACTCTGAAAGTACTGAACCAATCTTGACGAAACTTCACATAAAGATAACTAATATTACGAGATTACATTAAATATACTTTTTGTCCCATAAAACGCAAAGGGTTCTCCAGTATAAAGGATTAAAGTCTAGAATCTAAACCCGTATTACTCTGAAAGCACTGAACCAATTTTAATGAAACTTAACACAGTGATAACTGATATTACAAGCTACATCCAGGATAGTTTTTGACCCATAAAATCCAAAGGGTTCTCCAGGATAACGAAAAATAAAAATTTGTAGTTAACGTAACTAGACTTTTTTGCGGCACCTTAGTACAAGAGCCGGCAACGTTGGAAGAACAAGAATTTTAGAATACCTGGTTCATTAATATATCAGTATATATATTTTTGTATTATAAAAGGCAAACGAATAGGTGGGTCACGTGATTTTAAGTGACCATCACCGTCTATAGACACTAGCAACAATAGGGGTGTCGCAAGTGCGTTTCCAACCTGTATGTGGGAGAGGGGGAGGGTAAGGGAAGGAAAAGGAGGAAAGGGGAAGAGAAGTGGGCCTCCGGCACTCTCACTGACCGAACGAAACACTACAATGCAAGCACTGTTATTTTCTGTGAGAGGGTGGTATTAGCCCGAACGAGCCGACCTATTCATGCTGAAACTAGTAATAGCTTCAGCGTGGCTCTACCACCTACACAAATTATCAATATATCAATAGACAGAATTTAGGACACTTGGTAGCCGGTTAGCGTTGTATTTTTAATACGAATTTTGATTTAATTAATTTTGATTTATGAATAAGTTTAGGAACATTTTTTTTTCAATAACTTTTTAACGCAATTAAAAGCATGAATCTATCACAGTCAGATTAAATTACAACACAATTAAAAATTGCATCATTCAAAAACACAACATGTAAATCGGAAAGAGAATTTTTGGTGTTTTAGTGTTTAAAGTAAATAAAAGCATTAAAATTACAATTTATTTGAATGAATAAAACAAATCGTATAAAATAAATGTTAACGCTGTATTACTGTTTAAACTTGTTACCAATATTGTTTTTTATACTATTACCTACATTATATAGTTTGCTTACTGGGGAACTTAATGCTTCAAGGTATTTTCTTCCAGCTAACCATCGGTATTGTGAAAATGGTGCAAACTTAAAAAGAAAAAAAAAAATAGTAAAACAAAAATAATTATAATAATAAGAATAAGCTTAACGCTGAATTATATCTAAAATACAAATTTTCGCAAACTTATTCTCTTAAATATGTTTTGACGGACACTTACAATAATTCTGTTCATCGTTGTTTAGAAAATGACTGAATATGGAACGCCTCACTGGCCTACACAATGCGTCTATTAATTTTGAACTGGCTTTACTGACATATCCAATATTATATATAGATTATTATCAATATAATAAGTGTACAATAATTCAAACATATTCAAAGATATGTATTTGTAATACTAAGCCTATTTAAAATGAAAAATTCTAATGTAGGTTTGTTTGTTTGTTATCCTTACACGCTCTAAATATTGAAATGATCAATATTTAACGAAATAATACCTAATTGCACATTTTAGTTTAAAAACTGATGATCTCAAAGCCACGAAGCGTTTTCTTCCAGTAAGCCAGTTGTAACGACTCAGCAAGTTATAAGAACATAATGTCGATTGCTAGGAGAGTGGACCTCACACAACTGGATATCCCGTTCCTCGAAATGAAGGAGATGGCAACCGAAGCTCGTAGATTGGAAATGCCAGGCGCAGCTACCTCGGATAAAGCCAACCGCCTGCACTGCTAAAAGCTGCACTCGATGAAGCCCTCGGCAAAGGGAGGGTCTACTTTCTTAGTGGGTAGGCAAGTGTAGGGAATAGGAGGGCGTAGAGCTTGAGATAGGTAGGTTAGGGTTAGGATCATAGGATGGGGGGAGTAGGTTAACGTAGACCGGAGGGGACTTCAGGGTGGCTGAGACAGACGAGGAGTAAACCGCAATAAAAATCAATGGGGGATGCGGGCGGCTGAGGAGCTTCTTCTCTCTGCTGCCAGCTGATATCAGGGGCGAAGCTGTGTTGGGGCTCTGGGGACTGTATTGGGGGAGGGGCAGGAGAGGGGAGGAAGTGACGAGGGGAGGGGTAAGGTGAGGGGAGGTCGGCCTCCGGCGCTCTCACTGACGGAACGAAACGCTACAATGCAAGCAATGTTACTTCACGTCGGGGTTCTGTGAGAGGGTGATACTACCCCGGGCGAGCCGACCCATTCATGCTGAAAACAGTAATAGCTTCAGCGTAGCTCTATCACCTACAGAAAAAAGTTTTTGAGATTATTAAGAAAATCTTTAAACTTATTAGTTCAATGCATGTATGATAGCACTTCACAAGTGTGTCATCATATTATTAGATATGTATATTCAACGTATACTATTTTCTAAATACATTATTCGATAAAAAAAATTAATTAACATTACTATGTCATGGTTCATAAATTACATATTTTCAATGAAATAGGTAATAGTTTCTTATCTTATTAATAATGCCTAATTAATTTATGTCACGTTTCGTATCGCTGGCTGTTTTTCAAGTGTAATACCCAGGAAGACGGTATTGTCAACTAAGCCAAGTAGATTTCCTTGAATCCCGATTTTATTATCAGTAGGTGGAACTTTAGGCAGAGTAAATCTTATGAATTTTCGTTTGTGTGCATTTAGCAATAAATTATTTAATGCATACCAATCGGAAATTTTATTTAAGATACTGCTTAGATACCTAAACTCGAAATGTATTCTTTTTACTTTAAATATAAGCGACGTGTCAAATGCAAAAAGAACCACATCTGCACAGTTATCAACCACTAGCGGCAGATCATTTATATATACTAGAAACAAAAAAGGCCCTAAAATGGAACCCTGTGGAACGTCAAATCGAGTTAAGGATCCCGCAGAAGTTGCCCTGTCTATACTAACTCTATGATAGCGATCTTTAAAATAGGAGCCCGGAAGATCTAGAGAGGCTCCACAAATACCGTTATGTTTTAATTTTAGAATAAGAGTACGCAGTCAACGTAGTCAAAGTTAAGTTAGATAGATTACAAAACACACCAATTGCATACTGCGATCCATGCAATTATGACTTAAAAACGTTGCAACAGCATCAGCACTAAGTTATATGGTGGGTTAAAATTCCAAATATGTTTCTGGCGGTAAACCTCATTAAGCACGCTGTAAGTATTTATATATTTATTGTATACATTACATGCTACTGTAAGTCGCTTGCGTTTCATACTTACAATTGTTTTAAAGAGCATTTCTATAACTATACATAGTCTCACAATTTTGTAATTCCTTAGTACAATTAAAAAAAAAGCGTGCGGAGCCGCGGGCACAGCTAGTTATAATTAATTATATTTATTTAGTTTTCCCCTCGGTTTTTCAAACTCTGGGGTTGTTTCAAAAATTCCCAAGGTGGTGTTTTATGAAACAAGTCTAACTACAAAATTTCTTTTATCCTGTCGTTGAAAAGTTAAAACCTAAAATTTGCACGTTTCATGTTTCATAGCACGTGTTCCAGAATTTATCGAAATTTTCTTTTAAGTGAATAAATAATAACGTTAGTAACTCGGAAAAAATATTCTAAAGAAAAGCTTTTGTAAAAATTTGTAGTATTTTAGGTTGTGATAAGAATTTGAAAATTCCTAGAAAAAATTGTAAAAAAAAAAAAAAAACAAAAAGAAGCTCAGCCAAATCGAAAGAACTCAGGTATGAAAGTGGTCTGTTTGAGATGGAATCTCCCATATTTAGTATGTATAGGCTATTTAGGGTACGGTTTTCAATTGACAATGAAACTTCATATTTCCCAAAAAAAATGTATATTATATTTCAACTTAGCCGTTACATACCAGTTGTAATTGACAAACCGTACCGTCCCACACTTAGGCACGATATATCTTACATAATTGTAGTTAGATATAGTTTACTACCAGCAAATTAGAATATCCTCAAATTATTGTATATATTGTGCATAAAAATGGGCTTAAGTGGTACAAAATGACTCTTTAAGGTAAAACGATCACCTTCAGTTTCATAGACTCTATTAATATCATGTAGGAACTTCACTCATAATAGTGTTCTTCTTCCATTCTGTCAAAATATCATTATGTTGAAAGACATTTGTGGCATGTTACACACTCGTGTGAAACAAATCTTATGAATATTGTATTTGACACTTATTAAACCATAGGCCAATATATAGGAGTACCAAGAAAATGATCGATTCTACGGAATTAATAATTTAGCCGATTTCTATTTACGTTTATATTCTGGGCGCAGGAGTTCATTTTGAACGACCTTCTCCGTTAAGTGAATGTGAAAGTGTGTAAATTAATTACGTGCAAAATTAAACATGTGCCTTCGCTGTAACCCTTGCGCTTAGTAGTATAAGGACCACAGCAAAATTTTGTAGAGTAATAATAGGCAACAAAAGAAAAATGCAAAATTCAGCTGAATATTTCATAAGCTTAGTTATTATACTTAAGAGCTGTACAAGCGGACATAAGGTTACCGTTGTAACCAGCAGGGCAGCTGCATTCTGGCATGTGATTACGAAGCTGAAACCAATACACATATTTATATGTTGATTTACCAAACTATAATAATAATTATCATAAAAATAAATTCCCAAATTTATTTCGCATTTAGACAGACCTTCAACAGCCAGACTAAATAAACTGGTGAAGAAAATTACTTTAAACAATTCCGTGGTAATTATTACAATCTACGTACTAATGAAATAAGTACCAAGGGTAAATTAAAATTTTATAGTTTGATACATTTTATAGTGAAGAAACTAATTAAATTATTACGTAGATCTTTTTGCAATGAGATAATACTATTGGTAATACTTTGCAAGTACTCTGACAAATAGTGCGAAATTGATGACTATCAGTTGCGTCACTAAAGTGTGAATACGTACATCCAACGAGCCTTTTTTATGTTTATTGCGTGAACTCACCTATATACATGATCTGCTGACAGCCCGTTGTTGGGTTCCCTGCGAATCCAGGAAGACAAGCGCAAGTCGGAACGAAGCCTTCAATGGTGCAGTGAGCTCCAGCACCGCAGGAATTGAGACCACACGCCACGACGTTTTCAGCGATGGTACGGCCCATGTTTACCAAACTACCAAATGTGTTGAGGGGATTCAGATCACCTAAACAATATTGTATATACAATTATTGTAATAAACTTTATTATTATCATTTATTATAAAGTGTTTAAAAGTAATAACTATTGTATAGCTCCAAACCTTATGTCCTCATAAAACCTGAGATATTAATAGACGGAACTAGAATATATTTGTTAAAATACACATTATTATAAATGCATAAACCAAAATAAAAGAAGTAGGTGGATTTCAAACGGTGGTTCAATTTAGCAATAAATAAGCTCGTATTATTCACTGGTTATCTGAGACGTATTAACCCCAGTTGGCATCGGGTGACTGACAATATAGTATAGTAATACTTGCATTGACCAATGAAAGCCTAAGACACACAGTCCCGAATAAAAGTAACTAGCTAACTTATGGTTTTGTAAATTCAATCTTTGGCTGGGCTTGCTAATCTTATTTCCGTTTCGGCTTATATAATCTAAAGATTTAACTTATGAATTAGAAACAAAATCCACGTCTTCGGTAACATAACCAGTTAATTTATGCAAGTAACTAGAAAAACATGAATACTGATATACTATTATGCAAATGGTAAACCTAAATTTTTACGTAAATGTAAAAAAAAGCGTATTTTGTTTCCGTAGAGAGGTGGAACATGCTATGTGGAGAACAATGCGGACAAGGTCACGGGTATTAGTAGGTATTATTATCAATTGGCATAATCGTCTAGAAAATAATAGTATACGTAGAACCTTACACTATATGGTTACTTACCAAGATCAGCATTGACACCGGATTGTAGTCCTAGAATGAGCACTGAGGCCAAAAACAGCAACTCCTTGACCATCTGAAGAAATTGAAAATTCGAATGATATAGGTCTTGTTTAACAAAATTGTAAATATCTGTCACGACACGTGAATAATATAAAATTCAGTGTGGATGGTTATACATAGAGATGAAAATATTAAACATAAAAGTGAAAAAAAGTACATCTGAATATAAGACAACAAAAATGCTGTAGTATATTGTAGTAGTATAGTATCAATACTAAGTCAAAACGGAGAGAAATTAGTTCGGTCAAATTAGCCCGAAAATGAAATAGCGAAGCTAGAGAAATTTGCATACAGGTGAAAATTTGTATAAATGTCCGGAGCACCAATATAAAAGAAATTTATTTTTTACGTAAAAAAAAATCATCCTTTTAAGACGTTTCTATAAATATTCACCAATGAAACATTTTACAATGCCAATGAGAAATAAGTCGCGGTGGGCCTGTGGTTTGCTCGTTGAAATATTATTTCCATGTCGGCAGGTGCGAATCTCGATATGTACCGACGATTTTTTTGAATTCGCGTACGTTAACTAATTTAAATTGGTAACATATAGGCTGACGCCGAAGGTAAACGTCTTGAAAGAATTATTTGATTGAATACTTACGACCATTTTGTTCGTCTTCCTGTATTGTTAGAAGAAAATAAGTAAATGATGTGCGTACAGCTCTGAACTGATGCTACGGACCTGTGAAATATTGTTTTTATACGTTCCTCTAATTATGCAAATATATGCGGAAGCTTTTCTTTGTAAATATAATGAAATATATAATAAAATATATGATATAATGAAATACAATATATTAAGGTTTGTTTGTTTGTTACAGTTTTAGGCTTTAACTAATATATACACGTGTGTACTCATTACACATTGTCAGGAGTATAGAAAAAGACATAAGATAAAGTTCAAAATACTTTTCAAACAAGCTTCTATTATGGGACTGAACAAACATGTTAAATTACGAAGTCGTAGGTCTAACCGTACGGTGCTAATTCAGCTTGTGACAATTGATTTAAATAAACATTACATGCTAAAAAATAATAAAAGCTTTTATAAATTACTTAGACCTATCAGCTTAACAGATATCACAAAATCGAGATATTTTGTTCTTTAT
This sequence comes from Antheraea mylitta, assembly GCA_014332785.1. NCBI lineage: Eukaryota > Metazoa > Arthropoda > Insecta > Lepidoptera > Saturniidae > Antheraea > Antheraea mylitta. Next base: position 17,964 of record JACEII010000770.1, read on the forward strand.
CATAAGGTTAAGACTTCATGATAGTGTACAATTTTGTGAGGCCCAGTTGATACCGAACTCTCCAAAATAAGAGTACAGGTATTGTGGAGACTAGAGTACACCATATTAAAAATTTAATTTCAACTTTTTCACAAAAGCAACACTGCACATTATTATTTATGAACATGGCTTTTATAAATATTATTATGAGAAAATCTAAAAAATCGAATTTATTTCGTCAGGGAAGGATTCAATAAAAGTCATTTGTTATCTTTATTTAACGCTACTTCAGTATAATTTTGATAACTCTACCAGCTTCATAAGTTAAGTCTATGTTACAAGTATATTTTAAGCATACCTATACTAATATATAAAGCTGAAGAGTTTGTTTGTTTGTTCGGTTGAACGCGCTAATCTCAAGAACTACCGGTCCTATTTGAAAGTTTCTTTTAGTGTTAGATAGCTCGTTTATCGAGGATGGCTATCACCATGTTAAAATCAATAGCAGCTGAGTACGAATGAAGAATGTCTCAAAATCGGGCTATATTGGAAGCTTCCGCTGCGTGTTAATGTCAGTATTATATGCGTTGCAATGGTAACGCGATAACGTTCTATCGCAAATATTTTCATGGTTTATTTTGTGTTCCTACTCAAAAAGTTTATTCTACGTTAGTTTTGTTTCTGTGGTGCTACAAATATCAACATTTTTTTTTATTCTGTCGATATGTCTGTTTGTTTATTTGTTCCGAGTAATCTCCAAAACGGCTGGACCTATTTGAACTTTTTTTTCTCTTAGAAATGATTACGCTTTTGACCTAGCAAGGTCTTAACAGCTTCACCGGACTACAAGTAAGATTTGAACGGGAATTTTACGGACAAATAACTAACTAATTAGCCATTTTATTTTAAGCTAGCGGGTTCAGTAGACGTTGCCCGCCCTGACAATAAGACAAACTATACCTAAACCTTGGTCAAGAATCATTTTATATATTAGTAAAAACGGCATGAAAAGGGTTCTGTAGTTTTTGATCTTGTCGCGAACAGACATATAGAGAGACGTGGCAAAGGACTTTGTTTTGCACTATGTAGTGATGAACTGTTACCCGTGCATCCGTCTGTGTGGAATTGACTCAAAATTTGTTGTTCACTGTAAACATGCGCGTGAGACGTACGCTGTCCTGGACTCCAAGAATAAATATAATTGAAAGTCAAATGTTTATATGTGATTTAAATTATAGCAACGTATATCAATAACCTAATTATATCGACAATATGGGCATATTATATCTATATAATAAAAGATTTAAAACATGTTCGATAATGTATAGCTTAATATTTTTAATACTTTCTAATATAGTGTAACTGAGTACTGAGGATGGTACATAGTAGTTTAAAGTTTCAGGTATGTAGATGAGGATAAATCCCATCCCGTTCGACACACTGTTAGTATTCACATATGTAAGGTACATGTTACCTGTTACAGTATATGATGTGCATGTCGTTCTTTTTTTTTAACTTTATTTTTGGCAATTAGTCTTTCAGATTATTATTGCCATCGTCACGTAGTCGATAATATTACAAACGTCGTGCAATCACCTCAATATTGCGTCGTGTGAGTCAATATTCTAACAAGATGGTGGATCCCTTGTAAGAACCTGCTAGGGAGTTTTTGTGGCATCTCAGAATTTCATGCTCCGTGGTATCATTTTCTATTCACTTCACTTATGTACAATAAACTAACTAGATTACGTAAAACTCCACCAAATTTACAAAATATAGAGTCCAATAACACAAGATTATGAATAAAATATAAAATCCACTACATGACAGGCTAAAATCCCGCCAAAAACTCCATGTCGTACTTACAAATATTTTTGAGAGAGTATTTCTGTAATTTACACATCTAATCATAATTTTACATTTATTTAACATATTTAAAAATCCGTGCGAAGCCGCTGGTAACAGCTAGTATTTATATATAAAAAAAGAAAATTACAAATTATTCAACTGACTTCGCTATTTACCTAGCAAGGTCTTAACAGCTTCACCGGACTACATATTCAACTGATATACATTATACATTATCCATACATAAGCATAGGTTATGGGTTGGATACCCATAATCCATATTGGCTCTAAAAAAATTATATCAATCCTGCCAACATTCCTGAGTGACTTGAGAATTATCTTTTGGTACAATTTCTCGATCCGGTGACATTCCCAACAAGAATGTAACGAACGAGAATAGAATATAAACATATAAATACTTTTTTCGGAATAAAACAATCGCCGAGTGAAAACTTTAGTTATGCATTCAAATAAAAATACATATTTCAAATCAGGTAGTATCATATAAAAATAAATTAATTTTAATAGATCTCATTACAATAATTATGTTATTAGTTTGAAAATATATATACGTTCACTCTTTTTAAATAAATAAAATACTAGATAATTATATGGAATTAATGAAGTACTTTTTTCAATAAGCACAGAAACAAAGATTCGACAACTGCTCTTGTTCTCGAATGTCACTGAGAAATGAAAAATCCATCTTCTTCTTGCTAGCGTTTTCCCAGCCTGGTGTCAGTATCCCCTTTCTTATTAAGCTTCCTCCACTTTGCCTGGTCTTCGGGATATTTTTGTGTCAGGTTATTTTCTTTTAAGTCCACCTTAACCACGTATAGTCAGCGCTTTTGGGCCTACCGCGAGACTTTACGTCTTTTACAGTAATGCTTACGTATGTATTTCCGATGTAGTCTGGAGGGCTGCGAATCATTTGACTGTAACAGAAAGTCGACTCTCCTGCAGCTTGTCTGTGATGTCACGGTCTCCAAGGATACCTTGGCTTTCGAATGCATCTAATCATGTAAAGTCACACATCCATCGCAGCATCTCAGTGACATGTAGCTGCTGATTCTGCCTGGGACCGGCCACCTTTCGCTGTCGTTGCACAAGACCGGTCGGATAATGCATTTTCATACTAGGCCTTTTTAACAATCCATATTTAAAACACGTTTTCTACCCTTTAGTTTGATCAATACTAATATTTTAAATGCGAAACTTAATATGTTTGTTTCTTACACTTTCACCTGTAACTCATCCACCGATCATTACATTTTGAATACACGTGTTCAGGTGTACAGAAAGGGTTTTTTTTTTTTCGAAATGACTACGCTATTGACCCAGCAAGGTCTTAACAGCTTCACCGGACTACTAAGGCGAGCGCTTAAGGCACTCAGCCGATTTTATTTTGGCAACCAGCTCAAGGGTGCACGGCACACCTTGGCTTGGCTGTTGCCTGTTGCATGCAAAATCGCGACCTATCTTAGCTAACCTAGCTAACTATTCATATATGTATGAGTTGTTGAAACGTATATGTGTACCAAGCATACACGCCTCATCAACTCCTCCATATATTTGTTATCGGAAAATTGAGAGATTTTCAATTCGATAAGGAAAAAAAAAAGTAAACCCTTCCACTTTCATGTCTAAGCGTGTAGGTGTGCACATGTGTGGGGGTGATCGTGTAGTGTTGTAGCGGTGATGTATATTTGTGTGTCACCGTATCGCGCAAGCAACGCACTCAAGGGCTCCCTACCGAGGGATCGAACCTAGGCTTGAGCCGCTGCCGTGGGTGGCCTAATCGGGTGTGCGGGAGCAAAATTAACCCCCAGACCACGGCGGTGTGATCTGTGGTTACGTGGGCGTGGGCGTGAACACGCTCTGTTTCGAGGGACAAGCTGGTACTGATCGTTCGCTGACGTGATTGAATCAGGAGGGTCGGTAAAAATGTGTCGTGGATGTCTTATATAACGCGCAGCGTTAGCTCCGGGTTCATAGTTTGCGGCGGATACCACTAACGGACTGGGATGATCAGCGGCTTTTTCAAAATAACTAATCGTAAGTGATTTTACGTACGCCCAGATAAAAGGGATCTCTAGGTCTCTATGGAGATCGACTCTCCGGATGTACCACGGGACACTGGTCACTTTACGTAAAACACGATTTTAGAGAACCTGCAGCTTATGAAAGTTATCTTTGGACATATGCGCAAAAACGGGGCAGCTATATGTCATCAAGGGACGGATACACGTCTTATACAAAGTGAGCTTATGTCTGAGGGACACCTTACTCTTATGACAAAGCAATGGATGGAGGCGACCCAAGACCATAACGGCTTTGTTTCGCACTCTGTCTATATGTGAATTGAACTTTAAATGTCTGTCTAATGTAACACCGAGATATTTGACCTCTTCGACCCAAGGGATATCGATTCCGTATAGCCTGATGGGCTCAAATTTATTAGCGCGTTTCGTGGGATCGAAGAGTATTGCGGCACTCTTATCGGGATTAACTTCTACGCGCCATCGACGAAACCATTCACCGAGAGTATGAACGGCTTTTTCGATGCGCTTCCTAAGAAAGTCCGACCGCCAGCCGGAAGTGTAAATAACGGTATCGTCAGCGTAACAAATTACCTCGACCCCCCGAGACCGAGGTAGGTCACTGATGAAAAGATTGAAGAGCGTGGGCGCGAGTATGGAACCCTGTGGCACACCTGAGCGTATCGGGTGGGGCAGCGATAGTTCACCATCCACTCTGAAGCGGAATGTCCTATCAGTAAGATAAATAATCGCGGATAATATGAATTAACCTATCGGGTACGCGAGATTTACATAATTTATGGATGAGCCCACCGTGCCAGACCTTATCGAAGGCCTTGGCGATATCGAAGAGGAGTACAGAAAGGGTCACAAGTAGGTACTTGCGGGTTATACTAACAATAGGTTATTGGAGTTTTTGGAGGGATTTTAGTCTGTTATGTAGTGGATTTTATATTTTATTCATAATCTTGTGTTGTTTGACTCTATATTTTGTAAATTTGGTGGTGTTTTACGAAATATAGTTAGTTTATTGTGCATAAGTGAAGGGAATGGTAAATAATAACACGGCGCTTGAAATTCTGAAATGCTGAAATTCTAGATTGACACCAGCATAGCTATGAGCAAAAATTAGTTTCCTAATACTGCTTTGTAGTTTTCCTTTTAACTACGTTTATTTTTCTTTGAATAAACTTACGTTTTATAGTAACTCAATGATTCGAGGTTTTAGTACATAATATATACGTGACAAGCGGTTATCCGGTTATCCTAAGAGTTATTTTAAAATCAATCATTTCATCTAATGCACCACTACCGCATGGAGGTCTAATTATTTCATTAATTTAATCAAAATGTGAAAATATGAATCTAATTTAAAATGTTGTTCCTAATTGATTAATCAAATTAATGAGTAAACTTACTTTATTATTGTATATTCATTTTTGATAAGTGCGCTAAACTGTATTTTATCTGACATTTTGAAGTAGGAAAAACATTCAATGATTCCCGTAGCTATTTAGATGTAGGTGAAAATAATTAAGTTTAATAAAAATAAATGTCAATTATCAACTGGCTTTTCTAATAAAAGTTCTCTAACTGTTGGAATTAAGTAGCATAGTAGACTTGTAGTTCGAGTAGATTTAATGATGAATAAAATTTTAAAAGTTTATAAATTATAGAAATTTGTATAGCTTTAATTTTCTTACGTTTACTGTGTGTATCTTTACTCGTTACTAAAAATACTAATGTGCCTACAGTCTAAATTATTCAATAGGGGTACCACGGTAATTCTTGTTGCAACTGCATAATTGAGTGCAGCCCAGACATCGGGCGCCTGTGCCCCTAGATTCGATCCCTCTCAGTGGAACCTCAAGCACGATGCTAACGTTTTGTAGTCCGGTGAAGCTGTTAAGATCTTGCTAGGTCAATAAAGTAGTGAGATCGAAAAAAACGATGCTAGCGCTATAGAGTGACATATAATGTTTTATTTACCAGCTTAACACACACATACACACACTCAGGTGGGGACACATATGGTGGAAGGGTATTTTATTTGCAGTATTTTTAGAACTTAAGTTAGCTAACTTGATTAGTACAAAATACGTGTTTGAGCTCATGACGCACACATGCGTACTTCACTAATTCTTATATGCATGATTAGCTTAGATAGATTTGCGGTGTTGCGTCCAAGGCAATAGCCTAAGTCAAGTTTCGACCGTTTTGGCACTTTTGAACTTGTTTCCCAACGGTTAAACGCCTGTGGACAATAACCAATTGAACAATTACACTGGTGACGGCCCATCAGGTCAAGAGCATTACGCAAGTCGAAAAAAATAAAATAAATAAGAGTTACCTAGCTACAAGCCAGCCTGTGTCTATATTGCGTGCATTTACCGTTGCATCAACGCCTGTTGTGTTAACGCACACTGCAAATTACATAGTTTAACAACTCTTTAACGCCTATCATAGAAACATAACCTGTTTCCCTATTGCAGACGTTTCGAAGCTCGTAAAATCATTTGTAGGTGGTAGAGCCACTCTGATGCTATAACTGGTTTCAGCATGAATGGGTCGGGTCGGCTTGCCCTGGCTAGTACCACCCGACCCACAGAAAACCGACATGAAGTAACAATGCTTGAATTGTTGTGCCTCGTTCGGTCAGTGAGAACGCCGGAGACCCACTTCCCTCCCTTTCCCTTATCTCTCTTCCCCTTCTCCTCCTCCTCCCCCGCTAACACAGTCTAGCAACGCACTTGCGACTTCTCTGATGTTGCTGGTGTCTATCTACGGTGGTGATCACTTAAAATCAGGTTTCAATTCATGTACACCGTTTCATCTTGATATAATTATCTGTACATAGATAAGCGAATATAAACTAGGGTTTAAAATGCAAAACGAGATACAAAAAAGCATGATATCCACCGGTTTTGGAAACTTAAAGGAAAAACGCATGAGACGTTATAAGCGGGCCTCTCACCCTCGTCCACTTGGCGGTATGAACACCTATCGAGATTGTGGCCGAAAGATCCTCTCCCGGTTCGGTTTTCTTAGCCACGAATGGAAGTATCGGCAGCGTGCTTTTTAAATCATCTATTAAAAATGTAAATGCCTATGATGATAAACCAGTTCAGTACGATCTCCCCCTATGCTTATCCTATCAACCCTATCAATTTTCTTATTTTTTTATAGCACGGTAAAGAAAAAATTACGTTACGAGTTACACGTATGGTAGTTATGTATTTGTATACTGCAACTATATTACAAGCCTTTAAGAACCCACTACAAGACCATAGGCCTCTTTTCAAAAGAAAATATGAGCACAATTACCACGCCAGCCCACGCACTGTTTTTTATGTAGTAGGTATTGTTGCGTTTTTAATGTTACCTATGAACAGGCAACAGCCCAAGCCGAGGTGTGCCGTGCATCCTTGAGCTAGTTGCCCAACTAAAATCGGCTGAGCGCCCTAAGCGCTCGTCTTAGTAGTCCGGTGAAGCTGTTAAGACCTTGCTAGGTCAATAGCGTAGTAGTCATTTCGAGAAAAAAAAAAGGTAACCATTGAGAAATTTTTAGAAACAGTGACTTCTTTTTCTTTATCATCAACGCGTAGAAACCTTTATTTATAATTATCTATTTGCCTTAGTTTAAAATCGTTACGGCTAATAAATTACCTCCAATATTTATTTATTCTTTAGAAAAAAAAACTCAATAATAATAAGACTAAAAAAATTAATGAATTATGGACAATCAGAATCACTGAACGATCACTAATATATAAATCTTCCTAATTAATTTTATTTGATTTTAAAATTATGTCTTTTAATACGTTTAGTCATTGCTAGCTGTTGTTCGCGACTTCGTCCGCGTGGATACTTATGTAGGCAACAGTGATCAATAAAGTCATGTGACTTTATTAAATACATTTACTTATCTACTTTTCTCTCGTATTTACGCCGCGTTGTCATTAAAATTTCAATAACTTTTGATAGAGTGAACCGATTTTAATAACGAAGACTAAGTTATTCACTAAGATATGGTTTATGATTTTATATTATATATATATATATATATAATTATGTATATATAATACAAGCCTCTGCCCACGACTTCGTTCGTATATAAT
>JACEII010000771.1:4246-16442 GCA_014332785.1 Antheraea mylitta
TTAATTTAATCGCCAAAACATAAGATACCATTTTTATAGAGCAGTTAATTTGCTACAATATAATAGCCATTTCTTGTCGAGTTATAAAATTCATAAACAAAAGTGACATTTGACTTAAAATAATCAATCTTAAATCTTCAATATTAGTGAAATGGTGAGGTTTACGGAAAAAACATAAGATACCTTTTTTGTAGAGCATTAAATTTCCTACAAAATTCTTAAAAAAAATTTTTCTGTACGACCAATTAATGATGAGGAATGAATTTTTTTCTATTGGACTGAGAAAAAAATGAAAAACTGCGATGCGGAGGATCTTCCTATTAAAATTAAGAGTTCATATTTGGTGAGAATTTTTTTACGGTGCCTAGTAACCCATTTTTCCGTATTAATTGTAAAAAAAAAATAGTTGATTTTTTTGACCCACCCTAATACATATCTTTCTTATTATATTATAGTGAGTGAGTGATGATACAAAAGAGATTGGAATCCTTAAAAATATTCACAAATTGACATTCACTTACCACTTTACAGTACACTTACAGTATACTTACAGTATACTTACAGTACACTTACAGTAATAAAAAAAATCAAACCTGTACAAAAATTTTCTGTAACAAAACTCTCCTTTCCCTTGGGGTAAAGTCACTATTACCATCCTGGATATCCGCCTCAGACTCTGGTATTTCAGGCAAGTCGAAAAATAAATAGAGACATTTTACTAATGTTGAAGGTATAGCTGCAGTGGTCATGACCTAGAAATAAATATTCAATAGTTACAAATTGAAATACTTATTAGACCTTGTTCTGAATTGAAAACAAAAGCAACCAACATCTTAAAATATTATTTATACAATTTATAATTCCTACTTATGACAACATAGCATGCTTTAACAAGATAGATAGCATGTTTCTATTTTTTCTATGATATATTTTATATGATATTCTATAATACAAAAGTAAATAGATAAAATAATATCATAATGTTGACACTACGTTATAATTATCTTAATACATAAATGTCAAGGTTGCCTGTGACCTGAATAATTACATTGTAATTTTATGTTAGATTTAACAATATATAATTTTAGTCTTATGTAGTTATTACTTCATATATGTAGGTTTTTTTTATATCATAGGAGGCAAACGAACAGATGGGTCACCTGATGTTAGGTGATCACCACCATCCATAGACACTTGCAACAACCAGGGGAGTCACAAGTGCGTTGCCAGCCTGTGTTTGGGAGTAGGGCGGGGGGATAGGAAGGGAAGGAGGAAGGGGAGGGTACGTGGGTCTCCGGCTCTCTCACTGACCGAACGAAACGCAACAATGCAAGCACTGTTACTTCACATCGGTTTCCTGTGAGAGGGTGGTGCTTCCCCGGACGAGCCGACCCATTCGTGCTGAATACAATAATAGCTTCAGCTTGGCTCTACCACTACTAAAAGGTAGGTAGGTATATGGTTGTCTAAACATATAAAATAATATAAAAATACATAGTCACACCTGTATTAGAGACTGGTCTCCAGCAGCCAAGAGATTTAATGTGGATAGGAGCATCCATCCATTACTTGATTCTTCTGAATTCTCAATTTCTAAGAATTTTGCAATAGCACAACTAGCAGCTTCAGTGCTTTGGTTACTGGCCCTTTTCCGAATTTCTGATACCATTAATTTAGATACTTGCTGGCAAAATGATAGTATATCCCAGAACTTTTCATTCATCTCACTTGATGGACTTGTACCAAACACCTGTATCATATTATATTGTAGAAAGAAAATGTATATATTGTGTTTATGGGACTGAAGCTATTCATCAATAACATTTTCATTTGTTTTTTAAAACTAAAAGTTTTTCTATTCTTTAGCTATGGTAGCTCAGTGGTTCAAGTGTTTGATTTTTTTTCTCAAACTGACTACGCTCTCAACCTAGTAAGGTCTTAACAGATTCACTGGACTACTCCAGTGTTTGAACACTACTTCAATTAATGTACTGTCATTCCTTATGAAGAAAAACATGTAATTATTTATCAAACACAAGGACATAGGTATGTTCTATCAGCTGAATTTAAGAGACTTCCTACTTCAAGGTTAAGGAATGCTCACAATTTAATATCACATCACATAACATAAGGTCTGATTATGGTTAAATGCTAAAACTTCTAAAACATTAAATATATGTTCAAAATATTTTTAATTGTTGAAATACACATATTATGTAACATTCTGTTTAATGTAATATGATTGTTTTTTTCAATTAGCCATAAAGTAAAGAAAAATACTTGTCAATCAGCCCTATTATATAAAGAAACTAATAATACTCTCTTATGAATATTGGTATAAAATTAAAACAATGTTGAAATATTTATGTTTTAAATAGTGTAAATTGTAATACATATTATGCTGTTGATAAATATCTATGCTGACAAAAAAATATGGTAAAATACTGTATAATATATGAATAACACTTTTCTTTTTCGAACTGACTACACTATTGACCCAGCAAGGTCTTCACAGCTTCACCAGACTTCTAACAAAAGAAGCAACGATGATCTTTGTAGTCTTTAAGTCAAACAGTTGTAACCCAAAATGGTGACCTAACTTTTTCATTTAGAATCTAGAATAAAATGTTTATATCACATTTCATAAGTAACAACTTTATGCTATTTTATTTTAAATCATACAAAAAAATTGGTTTAATATGAAAAAAAAAAAATTTGATGACATGTATAATGAAAACAAATGCAAATTATTTAAGAATATGCCTGAACTTTCATTCATTACATACATTATTTTATTGGAATTTGAAAACAGTCTTCATTGTTGTTATTCATATACAATGAGTTACATTTTATATGTCTTACTATAGATTCTAGTAATATTGGTTGCAAATATGTATAATTTGCGAATAATATTTTTATTTTATTTACCTTACAAAATAGAGGCAGCATATTGTAAAGTTTATCATCTTTCTCGGCTTCTGTGAGTGGCTGTGGTGGATGGGTATACTCAGAAAACAACTTTTTGAGATGCATGAGACCCAGCTGGACGTGGGAAGACGAGTTGATTGCCTCTGAACTCTCCGACGACGTCGAAGCCGCCCCACGCAATTTGCGCATTAGGTTCATTTTTAATAACTAATCAGCTACAGTTCACACTACAAGCTAATAGCTGCTATACTCTTTTTTTATCAAGATTTAACATTTTTAATATATATTTTATTCGTACTACTTTCATTATTATTTCATTACATATTTACAATATCATAGGACACTCATCACTTACTACAAATTCTATGAATTATAGTTGTGAAAATATTTTTTTTTCTTTCCACTACCAAAGACTCCAACTACCTACATTATGTTTTCTTTCTTTTGAATTGATTTTATTTTCAGTAGATTTTTTACGCCCATTCAACAACGGAGCATTTTTTCATTACGATTAACTTTACTGGATACATGTCTTTTAAGTCTTTCAAATGAAGATTTAGCATAGTGTTGTCAAGGTATAAAAAAAATATAGGAGATGAGTGAGTAATACAATTATTTTTAAATATAAATTATATTTATAGTATATAATTAACATTTATTCGGTCATCAAAACTTGAACGCGACAATTTAGCAGTTAGATCACAACCAATATATAATAACTTGTAGCAAAATAATGATCTTTCTGTAACTAATTTCTACTATATTTTAAAAGTATGAATATGTTACACTACATGTTATTTAAATATGACTAAAATAAATATAATGAATATTTAAATTTTATGGGAAATATAAAATAAACAATATTATTTAAAACTTCATATTTTATTCATAATCTTGTGTTATTTGACTCTATATTTTGTAATGTTGTTGATATTTTACGTAATATAGTTCGATTATAAATAAGGAAATAGCACCAAGCAGCATAAATTTTGAGATGCCACAAAAACTCCCGAGAAAGATCTTATAAGGAAACCACCATCTTGTTAGAGCATTAAAGTTATGACAAGCCATTTGTAATGTTATTAGTGACTCGACAATGGCAGTAATAATTTAGAAGGTTGGTTGCCAATGCAAAATAAACTAAAAATATCCCTCTAAACTTTTTGTTTTAAATACTTAATTGTATGTATAAAAATTTCAATTAAAATTACTGCTTTATACAGCTCAGCAAAGCTTAGATTCGACTATTACTCAAACTTATATAAATAAATGAATTAGAAATATCGGTTAAAAAATATTTTTCTTCTTTCGTTCTATATTAGTAATGATCGATATTAGAAAAGCTTCGACGTTAACACGCGTAAAACAACATATATGTATAATAAAAATTGATAGCAAAACATGGATGTCAAAAAACATCGATGTTTTCGGTTAAAAATAAAACTGTCTTTTCTATGTCATAAAATAAATGTGTTTATTGTTATTAAAGATAGAATACAAGTTTTAGAAGAAAGTCTTACCGAAGCTGTCTCTTTCCCTTTTCCCCTTAGGAAATGCATAGAAACAACTATTCGTACAGCTTACTTCAATTACGTTGATCGGTATCATGTAGTGAAAAATATTTGAATTTGATAGTTATATAGTCTCTATTTAGTACTTGCAACGATAAATGGTTCTAAACGATCTATTTACGTTTCGATGTTATACTTTCAAAAGAACGATGAGTTGATGTTATAGAAATTATAACAACAATGTTTTGCAGTGAAATATCAATGCTAATTTACTATTGATAAATATCAACATCCCTAGAATATGGTTAGTTGACTTAGTTGACAGCAAAGAGTATAGTAAGTATTATAGGGTACAGTCGTCTAATTGACACTTGACACGTCTTCTTGAATGGATACGAAAAGCGCGGGAAGCATAAAGTTTGGCGGTTTCGTTTTCTATTTGAAATTTTAATTTTTTCATTTGGATAAGGTTTTCATTAGTTTGTATTTATTTTAGATAATTTATAGTTTATTACTTGTCTAATTAGTGTATATTTGTTCTTAATAGGTAAGTTTTTTTTTTAACATTATAAAATAGTTTAAAACCTGTAGTTCATAGGGTGAATCAGAGAATGGAGGAGCCCCCAGACCCTGGGGGCTTTGTTCCTCCAGCAAGTAATTATGTAACAATAACCTCTGAATCCGGTATGGATACAGAGGGTTCACAAAGTCAGTCCAAAAATCGCAAAAGAATTCGGATTCATAAGGTATGCAAAAATTGCAATAAAAAAGTTAGAAAGACTAATAACAATTCTAGAGGAGGTTGTGCATGTGAAAGTGATGAAAATTTAGGTGAATCTGTGTCTAATGGTCATAATAATATTAATAATAATTCATCAATATCACTTCCACAGACACATACTGAAAAAATAGAGCCTTCATTTGTCAGAATTGGTCGATCTTCCTATCAATCCACAGATTTGTCTCCCTATTTAATTCATGTACAAAGAGAAGAATTGAACCCTAATGATGGCTCCACATTTCACCCTCTTTCCTTCGGCAACCTTTTAAAAAAACACAATATTAATAATATCATCAATGGCAGTATGAAACGAATTGGAAGAAATAGAATTGCTTTAAGTTTTTCCAATTATTTAGATGCTAATTTGTTTTTGACACATACATTGTTAAAGGAAAAAAATTTAAAAGCATTCATTCCATCTTTTAACATTACTCGCATGGGTCTAGTGAGAGGAGTTCCAACAGATTGGACATTAGAGGAAATTAAAAATAATATATCAGTTCCTATTGGCTGCGGGAATATCATAAAGGTTAGAAGATTAAATTTTAAATTAATAGTAGATGGTAAATTGACTTATAAACCTTCGCAGACAGTTGTTCTCACTTTTGATGGTCAGATACTTCCGAAACGAATATTTGTATGTTATAACTCCCTACCTGTAGACCTATATATCTACCCCACAATACAGTGTTACAATTGTTGTCGTTTTGGGCACACCAAAGTTCAGTGTAGATCTCTTCCACGTTGTTATAAATGTGGCAATAGTCATAGTGGTGAGACTTGCTCTCAAGAAGAAAGTAATGCTTGTTGTTGCTTGTGTTCTGGGTATCATTACGCTACAAGCAAAATGTGCCCGGAGCTGAAGCGCCAGCAAGACATTAAATTATATATGGCGCAAAACTGTGTATCATATTCTGAGGCAGCAAAGATGTATAAACCAGTTACTAAGTCATATGTAGACTCGTTTGCTTCTGCTGAATTACAAAAATCTTCAACAGTATTATCTTCTATGTCTAACACAAATATAAAAACATCACACAAGAAAACTATTGAATTAAAACCACGCTCTCCTCCCAAATTGCAAAAAGGCTTTGACCGTACAGCACATAATGCTTTGGTACATGAGTACAGTATTCCATCTCCTGCCAATGGTTGTGCAATAGCTCCACATAATAAAGAAAAATCTTTCAATGATATTATAGCTTTATTAATCGACTTATTATCCCAATCTCCTGATTTACCGTCCAACGTAGTCTTTATAATCAATATGCTGAAAAATATTCTATCAACCAATAATGGATCATTCGAAAATAGTACAGTGGAACTGTCGCAGCATAATTAATAAAAAAGCAGACTTAACACATGTTTTAAACAAATTTGAACCTATCGTAGTCTGTCTCTCTGAGACGTGGCTAAAACCTGAATTTTCTTTTAAAATTTTAGGTTATTCTGTAATTCGACAAGATAGATTTGACGGCTTTGGCGGTGTTGCCATGTTAATTAAACATGGTCTACCCTTTTCGAGAATTACTCTTCCTTCTAGTAGTAATAATTTTTCTATCGTAGCTGCTAATATAAATAATATTTGTTTTGTTTCTCTTTACATTCCTCATCCTTCAAATGTAATTTTTTCTGAGATTCAAAATATTATTTCTACTCTTCCAAAGTCATGCCTGATACTAGGAGACTTTAATTCACAGCATGTCACATGGGGCAGCTCTGTTTCTACTTATTATGGAGAGAAACTTCTTGAAATATTTGATAAGTCTGACCTTTGCATACTTAATACAGGATCGCCTACTCGTCGTACAGCTCCTCACGAGAATGCTAGTGTTGTGGATTTGTCTATTTGTAGTCCCAATCTAGCATCTTCTTTAACTTGGCAAACTCTTTCCTATTCTTTAGGCAGTGATCACTTCCCTATTCTAATATCCTTCCCTTACAAAATCAATTCCAATACAAATACATATGTTTCTCCCTGTTTAAGATATAATTTACCTTCCAGAGTTAATCCCGATTTTAATAATAAGTGGGAATTATTTAGAGATATAATAAAAACTGAATCCTGGATTATGCCCACAGTTATTGAAGGTGCTGAAATAAATTGTTCTGAAGCTTTAAGTACTGCTATGATAAAAGCAGCTAATGCAACGTTTTCTGTCAAAAACAGTCATAAAGGTAAAATAGCGTCGCCCCCGTGGTGGGATAGAGATTGCACATTGGCAATAGTGAAACGGAAGGAAGCTGAAAAAAATTATAGCAATAATATGTCAATAGAAAACTATAATAAATTAACAGAACTTATCAAGGCGACTAAAGATTTGTTTAAAAGAAAAAAGATTGAGGGCTGGAGGAAATTCTGTCTTTCCATTACTCCTAACACTAAGTCTTCTGTTGTCTGGCGCAATATAAAACGATTTAGATCAGTTTTATCTGACTCAAATCCTCCTATGCCACTGAATATGTCTAATAAATTTTTAAATCACTTAGCTCCTCCTTATGTCCAATCAAATATTTCGTTTGATAATCTCATCTCTCCTTCCACTTCACATATCTTTCTTGAATTCAATGATTCTTTCTCTCTATCCGAATTGAAAACTGTTTTAAGCCATGTGAAAGATTCATCTCCTGGTAGAGACGGCATACCTTATTCATTTTTTGTTAATGCTAGTGATTATACACTTTCCTATTATTTAGATATTGTTAATATGATTGTATTCCGTGGTGGAAATATCCCTCCTTCCTGGAAATCACAAATTATTTTTCCTATTCTAAAACCAAATAAATGTGCATCTGATTCTGCTTCATATAGACCAATAGCTCTTTCTTCTGTTTTTGGATCGTAGTCCGGTGAAGCTGTTAAGACCTTGCTAGGTCAATAGCGTAGTCAGTTCGAGAAAAAAAAAAAAAAAAAAAAATGTTTTTGGAAAAATTGCTGAACATTTAGTGAAAAATCGGTTAGAATGGTTACTTGAATCTAAACAATTATTGGGGAACAGTCAATTTGGATTTAGAAAGGGTAAGAGTACAATAGACAACATTGCCATTTTGACAACAGATATTCGGCTTTCATTTTCTGAAAATAACTATTTAATCGCTGCCTTTTTGGATATTAATGCTGCATATGATAATGTTGAATTGCCTATTTTGTTACAAAAACTTCAAAGACTTCACATTCCTTTTAATATTTCAAAATTCATTATAAACATGTTGTCAGGTAGAACAATAACTTTGCAAAGTGACAGCAGAGGAGACAGTCGAACATTATGGAAAGGTCTTCCACAAGGATCTGTGTTGAGTCCTCTTTTATATAATATTTATACTTATGATTTAGAATCTTCTCTTAGTCCGAATATAAATGTTCTTCAGTATGCAGATGACCTTCTTCTTTATTGTTCTGATAGATCTGCTGAAAATGCATCAAATCGTCTAAGTAACTCATTAACATTTCTAAAATTATGGTTGGATGATAATGGTCTATCATTATCTCCTTCAAAAAGTTCAGTTATTATATTTTCAAGAAAAAGTATATCTCCTTCATTACAAGTTGTATATGATGGTTCTTCTATCCCGCTAAAAGGTGAAGTAAAATTCTTGGGTGTAATGTTAGATAGTAAACTGTCTGGTATTCAACACTGCCAATATATAGTGAATAAGTGTGAACGGCTTATAAATATGTTAAGATGCTTATCTGGTGTGTGGTGGGGTGCACACTCATTCTCACTTAAGCTTATTTATAATGCTTTAATTAGAAGTTTACTTGATTACGGTTCGTTTTTATTAGAACCGGGTAACATAACAGCATTCAAAAAATTGTCCTGCATACAATCAAAAGCTTTGAGAATAGTGTCCGGTGCAATGAAATCTAGTCCTTTAAATGCACTACAAGTAGAATGTGGTGATCCGCCATTATTTTTAAGACGTCAATATCTTTCTGATAGGTATTTCTTTAATATTTTACAATTTTCCAACCATCCAATAATTCCTAAAATAGAATCATTGTTAAACTATACTAACAAATCATCTTTCTGGAAGTATAAATCTTTACCGACATTAGTTCAAAGTTTTCTAAAATATAAATCACTTTCTGCACCTGTTAATAGTTTAGATGTTTTGCCAGTATATAATACTAATTATAATGCCCTGTTTATTCAACCGGATATTGTGTATAATACTCATACATTTGAGGATTCATCTGAATCCAAAATTAATTTCCAGGTAATGATAGAAGATGAAAATTGGCAACATCACCACCATATTTATTGTGATGCATCCAAGTACTCGCATGATAGTTTTGTTGGGGTCGGAGTATATCACTCACAATATAATATTATTCAGAAAATTAAACTTCCTTGCGAATCGAGCGTGTTTAGTGGGGAATGCTTTGGTATACTTAAAGCAATTGAGTATGTTTTGTTAATGAAACTTAATAAAACTATTATTTTTTCAGACAGTCTTAGTGCTCTACAGGTATTAAATAAACTTCCATTCAAATTAAGATGCAGTAATTCTATTATTCTTGACATCCGCAAATTGTTACATACTTGTTGTATTAGGAATTATAAAGTAGTTTTTGCTTGGATTCCAAGTCACACGGGAATTTATGGCAATGAAAGAGCAGATCAATTAGCTAAAGAAGCCGTGGAATGTGGAGACCATTATCCTTTTAAAATTTATCATCATGATCTTGTTGCTTTATCTGGTGTTCATCTCAAGAAGGCTTGGAATGAGTACTGGACGAGTTCTGCAAGATCCAAAGGAAAATTTTACTTTGGTATTCAGCCAAGTATTAGTTTAAAACCTACATGGATATTTAAAGCTGGATTTAATAACATTGTAACTACTATTTTAATTCGTATGAGATTAGGCCATATATGTACTCCTTCTCACCTTGCCAAACTTCGTATTGTAGAAAGTGCATCGTGTGTCTGTGGATTTAGTGAAGGGGATCTTAACCATATTTTCCTCTCTTGTCCTTTAAATAACTCTGCTAAGTTCTTTCATTCTTTGAAATCTTTACAGGTTCCTTTTCCTATATCTATAGTATCACTATTGATATCTAATGATTATAATATATATAAAACTTTAGCTTGCTTTATTTCAGAAAATAATATTAAAATTTAGTATTTTCACATGCATTTAAAATTAATGTTATATAAATATGTAAGAATTATTTTGTGTATGTGTTTATAAAATGTGTGTATATATGTACATTTAAAATCCTTATCCAATTAACAAATTCAAAATTTTTTAATTGTAAATTAAAATAACTTCCTACGTTTTAATAATCTTATGTTACTTAAAAACATTATGTAAATTGTATTACAATGTTCATTGAAACAAAACATTGACACTGGCAAATGCTTCTGCGGAGCCAAAACAAGAAGAAGAAGAAGAAGACTTAGTTCATAGCTTGATAAAAAGTATAGGGCCTAGACATGCGCAAATCATGTCCGGAAGCGGACCGGACATGGAACGATTAACATAGCGTTCGGAACTAGGTGCGGTTAACATGTTCGCGGAACTAGCTAGTTCCACAAGTTTAGATGTATAGTGTCGGTTCATGTCCTGCATTCAACGTCCAAATAGGTCCTTACAGTTCCTCGGTTTTATTGAAATACATTGCCTAGTAGGCAATTTTATACATTCTTAAAAGTAAAATTGTCGGTTGATTTATTATATACTAGCTGACCCGTGCAACTTCGTATGCACCAAATCGGTTATTATCTGTTTCAATTATTTTTTAAATGCGAAAAATCTTACTAAGCCGATTGCAACGACATCTACCGTTTTCAATTGGTAATCCGAACTATACAGCGGCTTACTCAAATATATAGGCCATGGTTATGTGAAAGAAATTTAAAAATAACCCTGTAACCCGTTCGCAGCATCACCTACCGGGTCCAATAAAAAAAAAACTAACCTACATATATTGCTGATATATGTCTTCCCAGTATTGATAATAGATGATTTTTGCCGAATTCAATTATATCCATTGTGATTAACTATTTATAATTAACTATTAATGTGATAACTAACTATTAATGTAAATTATTGTGATTAACTATATATGAAAAACTATTGAATAAACATAAAAACACTCGCATATGTGTATAACTTTTAATGCTTCAAAATATTTCAACTTAGCGCCATCTATGGACCTAAAAGGTTTTCTTCATCCTGACTCGCTGTTTTCACTTCTCACAATCGGATTTGTATGGAAATCTCACCTATTTTTGGTTATCAGTCGGCTATGTAGATGGCACTTTAAGCAATTTTTTTTGACAAGTTTGATAACAAAACGTGGTGGACGACAATTACTTTTGACATTTCAAACTGACAACTTTCAAATATTTATTCACTTTACGTTTCTGTTATGTGTGGTCTGGTGGTAAAGTTGCTTAGGTTATATTCAACGAAGACGCGTTGGGGCGAAGGTTCGAAACCCAACGGTTTTTTTTTTTTTGGTATATTTTATTTTTAAGTAGCACAGGGTAACATATGTCTTAAATTGTTACATAATCTTACTACTATAATATTAATTCGTTAAGAATTTTATGAACTTGAATTTTTTTACTTTCGTCCGTTATTCTGGAGAACCCCTTGCGTTTTATGGGACAGAGAGTGGATCCTGGATGTAGTCTTGTAATATTAGTTATCACTGTGTCAAGTTTCTTTAAAA
Organism: Antheraea mylitta; assembly: GCA_014332785.1. Taxonomy (NCBI): domain Eukaryota; kingdom Metazoa; phylum Arthropoda; class Insecta; order Lepidoptera; family Saturniidae; genus Antheraea; species Antheraea mylitta. Next base: position 16,149 of record JACEII010000771.1, read on the forward strand.
TTGCTTCAATACTTTATACTAGCTAACCCGGTGTACTCCGTTCCGCTTCAGAGTCAAGTAATGAGCATATTTAGGACACTAAAATAAATTCAAAATAATTTAGTTCAATTTTTAATTAGGATAATAAAATTAAAGAAGAAATAAATTGAAAAAAAAAAACAAAATAATTTAATGACGTTACACATTTGCAAGACAAAAGCAAGTTATTTGCTTTATGGGCCATATATTTGTGTATATAGATTGCACTCATCAGTAAGGCACCATGTGATAAGCCAACATTTTCATTTTCACTTT
>JACEII010000773.1:0-14043 GCA_014332785.1 Antheraea mylitta
TAAGAATTTCAAATGTATGGATAATAGCTTAAATAAGCCTAAGTTGAATGAACGTTGATAATATCTGCGAGTAGTGACGCGAAGTTAATAAACTTTAAATAATAAAAGGGTTTATTTATTCAAACTTGGAAAAATTATCCTTTGTCAGTTAGTTGGCTTCACTTTTACTTCACCCGACGATCATTGACACTGCTTTATCATAGACACTTGGATGAATGTGTATAATTTTTGTATGTTTATAGATAATTGAATCAAATAAGCACCTATTTTTTGAATTGATATAGAACGAGAATCGGGTGCAGAGTGCCCATCATAAATATTGCTACTGACTAAGCATTCACCTGGTATAACTTCAAACTTTACTTTTAACGTATTATTACTACATTTACTTATATAATAGTGGTACTGGATATAGTCAATAACGCTTTGTTTTTTGTTAAACACTCAGAAATGTAGATGCCCGAACTTACGGCTATATTCAGAGCGGTCAAAAAGATTGACGAGGACTGTATTTTTAGCATTACGTTAGATATTGGCTTAAAATGTTTAATGCTACAGTTTTGCCTATAACAATATATTATCGTAGTATTCAGCAACTTCATCTTACATACAATTGTTTAATTTTAACAAAATATTGTGCTGTATGTAAAACTGATATCAATAATTCTAATTCTATATAATAACAAAAATGGGAATGTGAGGTTTTTTACGCTTTCAAGCGTTAAATATTCAACTGAAATAAAAAGATATTTGGAATTCACGTTGTCAAAGATACAAAATATGACATATAGTACATTTTATCGAGATATGACAGTAACTACTGTTCTCGAAGGAAAATAAAGATAAATTAAACCCTCGGCTGATGTTTTAAGAATTGAAAAATAAAATCAAAATTAAAACGTGACGCCGTCTATGAGATATCTATAACAGTCGGTCCTGCAGTTTTCTGCCAAAACTAGTTTATAGCGCCATCTGTTCAAAACTGCTGACAATTAATAACAATAATTTATAACAATAATAATGATTAGTTTTACTTTAAAAAATATTGAAACCATTAATCAAAATACAAATTATCCATCTCTCAAGTTGAACCAAATTATAATACATAAATGGCAACTCTTACGAGGATCAGTTGAGCAACTACTCGGATTTCATCATGACATTGGACTTATACAGTATAATCTCACTAATACGGCACTATTAATGACCGAAGTGTGCCGCATTATTAGAACATTGGCATTACTGGATTATATTGAAAAAGTCATAGATAATGAATAAAATAAAGCATTTAATAGAGGGAATCAATGATATTACAATGAGTTATAATATCATTGGAGGGAATAAATGTGTGTAATGTATTAAATTATCATGTACATATGTAATTACATAGTTTTAAAATATTTAATCCTTAACTGAGGTCTTCTTTTATGTAACTTGTAGTCCTTGGTTAAAAACCTTTTCTCGCAAGTTGCGAGGAATTAGTGTCGGATTAGTGAGATATTACTGAATTTAGATATACAGTTTTTTTTTGTTTATCTGGTTACCTTATTGGTTCATGGTCAACAGTTAATAAGTAAAGAAATAAGGAATTTATAGTGTATAGAAAAATTAGCTTATAACGGTTCGCTAGTAGGGCGATGGTAGCCAAATGGATAATACCGCACGTGTCACATATCAGACTTACACATCCAGCACCCCGATATGTCATCAAAAATAAGCAAATCAAAGACCCCCAACCTCCCCTTAAATGACAATGGAACAAGGAATCCTGTTCAAAACTATTCAATAACCATAGCCATAAGTTTAGATGATTTCGTGTCATTCTCAACTCCTGGGAAGATAAAGCCTTTCTTCGCCAGTTCTTCGTACGTCATTTCGAAGAGTACGACGAAGCCAGCTTTATTTGCGACCGCTTGCGAAGCGCCGGCAGTGAAGACTGTCGCTGTCAGTTTTATCCCAAGAGCTTTGCAGAGTGGAATCCTGCAAAATATCGTCATTATCATCATGAATCTGTTAAAGACTGTAAGTAGGTAATAGAGCCACTACTGAAGCTATTACTGATTTCAGTATGCGACTCGTCTCCGATACTACCACTCGACACACAGACACACCCACGTGAATTAACAATGCTTGAATTGTTTCGTTTCGTTCGGTCATTGAGAGCGTCGGAGGTCCACCTGATCTCCCCTATCCCTCCTTCCTTCCCCTCACTCTTTCCTCTTCACCATTCTTCTTTCCCCTCAAACATGACCGGTAACGCACTTGCAACTTCCCTGGTGTTGCTAGCGTCTATAGATGGCGCTGATCACTTAACATCAGGTGACCCGTATGTTCGTTTGCCTCCTATGATATATAAAAAAAGAAAAAAAGACTCACTGCATGGCCATGAGACCCTTCCCGAAGGAAGGCATGAGCATAATTACCACGCCAGCGCATGACGTATTGGCAATGTCAAACTCCGAAATCCACAGTACTGTTTTCCTATATACAGTACAGTCCTACAAGAACGTTTCTCAGGTTCAGGTTTCCTCCCGATGTTTACCTTCACCGTCATCTATACTGTTACCAATTTAAATTAGTAAATATACGCTAATTCCGAAAAATTCGTTTGTACACGCCGGGGTTCGAACCTGCGAACTTCAGAATGGTACTCCATCAATCAACACATTAGATCACCATGACTTTCTGATGTGAAACTTCTATAGGCGGAGGATAAGCCTGATTGTTGACGTGGCGACGCAAAACACGAACTTTGTGCTATTAACGAAATACTCAAAAACATTTGCAACCCTATCTGTATAAACATAAGATTCAAACTGTTTTGTCGGCCACTCGTCCTATTAGTGTTACGCGGCACGCGCCGAAGACCTAGTGTCCTTTGATAAATGCCACAAAATACACCGCGTCTGCGTCTATCTAAATTTTCGTATTATGTATTTAATCAAAATGAGTATTTATGTAATAACATAAATAAACAGTAATAATTTTTTGAAACAAATCTGTAGAGTTTTATCTTTTCATTATGCCATAGCTGAATTCTGTCGTACTCTGTTCTTTTATGCATATAACTTATACAAAACAATTACGATGTTGCACATCTGCCAGGCGTCTCGTGACGGCTCTTTGTTTTTATTATAAAGTAATATAATATAAAAACTATTTCATAAAAACTAGTCAATACCGTGGGTCACACTTTTAGTCACCCTTGTTCCTTTTTATCATGCCAGCTTACTACGTTATGAAAAGCATAACGATATGTTCTCTTTATAATATTCTGAAAAGCTCTACTTGTTAGAAGACATCAGATTAAAATTAATACAGCTGCTTCAGAACAAAGCCGCCGTTTCGGACAAACAACTGACAATATTAACAACTTTTTTTTTTCAAACTGACTACGCTATTGACCTGGCAAGGTCTTTACAGCTTCACCGAACTACTACACTTAACATTTTTTTTACTGACTATGCTATCGACCTGTCATAGTCTTTATAGCTTCACCGGATTACACAACTAAGATTATTAGCAAAAATGTACGTTAATCAGCTTAGGTCATGAATACATATTGATGATATGAAAAATAATAACCACTAGTTTGATCAATATGTATTTAAAAAATCCGGAAAAAGCAGGATTGAAATTTACGAGAATAAATTTTATATATTAAAGAATTTACAGTTTTCTTTCAAATTAAATTTTTATTATAAAAACTTAAAAACGATAACAACTAATTATACCATACTTTTGTAATTCATACCTTTAAACTATACTAATGTTATAAAGCTGAAGAGTTTGTTTGTTTGGTTGAACGCGCTAATCTCGAGAACTACAGATCCGATTTGAAAGTTTCTTTTAGTGTTAGATAGCTCATTTATCGAGGATGGCTATAGGTTACGTATCATCACGTTAAATCCAATAGGAGCGGAGCACTAATGAAGAATGTCTCAAAATCGGGCTATTTTTAGAGCATTCGCTGCGTGTCAGTATTATTTTTGGGTTACCATGGTAACATGAAAACATTCTATCGGAAATAATACCAGGGTTTATTTTGTGTTCCTGTTCAAAAGTTTATTCTATGTTATTTTTAATTCTAATATTTGATTGTACGAAGTACGTTGCTATCGCAAACATTTTTAATGTCTATTTTGTGATGCAATTCTAAAAGGTTAGTAGTAGGTAATAATATTCGACCATCAATGCAGGCGAAGGAATTAATCCATACTGCCAATTCTGAAGTTGTCGATATAGGTAATTCTTATGTATTCTCTACCCAGTTTTCTTCTATATCTAAGTTAATGTAAAGGTATAAGCGCTAAATCTTCTATATAATATTTCGTAAATTTCTATCTTCTTAATTTTCAAGACCGCAGAATACATGCTCCGTGGTATTATTTTTCATTCTTTTCACTTATGCACAATAAACAAACCATATTAGATAAAACGCCACCAATTTAACATAATATAAAGTCAAATAACACAAGGCTATAAATAAAATATAAAATCCCCTACATGACAGACTGAAATCGTGCCAAAAACTCCTCAAAAAGTTTATTCTACGTTAGTTTTGTTCCCAATATTTGGTTTGTGAATAAATACTTTTTGATGAATACATATATCTGCAGTGCAATAAATATAATATTTTTTTTTTAAATTCTGTCGATATGTCTGATTGGTTATTTGTTTCCGGTAATCTCCGAAACGGCTGGACCTATTTAAACGGTTTTTTTTCTTAGAAATGACTACGCTATTGACCTAGCAAGGTCTTAACAGCTTCAACGGACTACAAGTAATATTTGAACGGGAATTTTACGGGCAAATAACTAACTAATTAGCTGTTTTATTTTAAGCTAGCGGGTTCAGCAGATGATACCCGCCCTGATAATAACACAAACTATATCTAAACCGTGCCCAAGAATCATTTTATATATTGGTAAAAACGGCATGAAGATGCGTTTTTGATCTTATCGCAAACATACATATAGACAGACGTGGAACACGACTTTGTTGACACTATGTTGTGATGAACTGTTATCCGTGGATTCGTGTGTGTGAAATTAACCAAAAATATGATGCTTACTGTAAACATGCGAGTGTGACGTGCATTGTAGTGGACTCCAAGAATAAATATAATTGAAAGTCATATGTTTGTATGTGATTTAAATTATAGAAAGGTATATTAATACCTTGATTATATCAATAATATGCACATATAACATATATATATATAATAAAAGATTTAACACATATTATTGGATAATGTACAGCTTCATATTTTCATTACTTTCTTATATAGTGTAAGTGAGCACTGAGGGTGATACATAGATAGTAGTTTAAAGTTCCAGCTATGTGGCTTATGATAAATCCCATCCCGTTCGATACACTATTAGTATTATTATATTACATATAGTACATTATATATATACATTATATATATATATATATATATACTAGCTGTTGCCCGCGGCTCCGCACGCGTTTTTTTTTTAAATATATTAAATAAATGTAAAATTTTGATCACATATCTAGTGTAAATTACAATAATAATCTTTCAAAAATATTTGTATCACACGCACATTATCTACTGTAACAGGTAACATGTACTTGTACATTATATATGTGAATACGAATAGTGAATCGAATGGGAAGAGATTTATCATCAGCCACATAACTGGAACTTTAAACTGCTATATATGACCCTTAGTGCCCACTTACACTATATAAGAAAGTAATGAAAATATTAAGCTATACATTTTCGAACAATATGTGTTAAATCTTTTATTATATAGATATAATATGTCCATAGTGTCGATATAATTAAGTTATTATCATACCTTGCTATAATTTAAATCACATATAAACATATGACTTTCAATTACAACAGCGATACCCTTGGTGTTACAGTTGTTCATAGGTGATGTTAACCACTTACCATCAGGTGGGCCGTCAGCCTGTTTGCTGCCTTTTGGTATAAAAAAATCTTGGAGTCCAGTACAGCTCATGTATGTTTACAGTGAACAACATATTTTTGATTAATTTCACATGGACGAAGGCACGGATAACAGCTTATCACTACATAGTGTAAGAAAAAGTCCTGTTCCACGTCTGTCTATATGTCTGTTCGCGATAAGATCAAAAACAACAGAACGCATCTTCATGCCGTTTTCACCAATATATAAAATGATTATTGGGCAAGGTATAGGTATAGTTTGTCTTATTATCAGGGCGGGCAACGTCTGCTGAACCCGCTAGCTTAAAATAAAACAGCTAATTAGTTACTTATTTGTCCGTAAAATTCCCGTTCAAATATTACTTGTAGTCCGGTGAAGCTATTAAGACCTTGCTAGATCAATAGCGTAGTCATTTCTAAGAAAAAAAAACCGTTCAAATAGGTACAGCCGTTTCGGAGATTACCCGTAACAAATAAAAAAAAAACAGACATATCCACAGAATCAAAAAAAATGTTGATATTTGTAGCGTCACGGATATTTTTAATATAAAATACACTCACTTTACTTTTATTATACGTAATATATCACAAATCAAAAATTGGGTACAAAACTAACGTAGAATAAAGTTTTTGAGGAGTTTTTGGCGGGATATTAGTCTGTCATGTAGTGGATTTTATATTTTATTCATAATCTTGTCTTACTTATCTGTATATTGTGTTAAATTGGTAGAGTTTTATGTAATATGGTTCGTTTATTGTGCATAAATGAAATGAAAGATAAATAATACCGCGAAGCATGAATTCTGTTGTCTTGAAAATTAAGAAGATAAAAATTTACGAAATATTACATAGAGGATTTGGCGCTTATACCTTTACATTATCTTGGATATAGAAAAATACTACCTATATTAACTACTTCAGAATTGGCAGTATGGATTAATTCCTTTGACTATCTTATTGGATGAATATTATTACTACTAAACTTTTTGAATAGCGACACAAAATAAACTTTAGAAATGTTTGCGATATAAACGTACCACGTATAATTAAAAATTGGAAACAAAAATAACGTAGAATTAACTATTTTAATAGGAACACAAAATAAACCACGAAAATATTTGCGAGAGATTGTTATAGCGTTACCATGGCAACGCATATAGTACTGACATTAACACGCATCGAAAGCTTCCAAAATAGCCCGATTTTGAGACATTCTTCATTAGTGCTCAGCTCCTTTTGGTTTTAACGTGATGATATGTAGCCTAGAGCCATCCTCGATAAATGAGCTATCTAACACTAAAAGAAACTTTTAAATCGGATCTGTAGTTCTTGAGATTATCGCGTTCAACCAAACAAACAAACAAACAAACAAACTCTTTAGCTTTATATATTAGTATAGATAATGTACATGTTACCTGTTACTGTAGATGATGTGCGTGTCATACTTACAAATATTTTTGAAAGAGTATTATTGTTATTTACACATCTAATAACAATTTTAAATGTATTTAATATATTCAAAAAACGCATGCGAAGCCGTGGGTAACAGCTAGTTAGAATAATAATATACAAAACTTCGTGGCCATACATGCAGGTATTGGAGTAGCATTACTACCGTCTACTACTAGATGGCGCTGAACTCTGTTTTAATATTGTTCACCTGGAGAATTCCTTAGATGTAACTTTATAGTTATCACTGTGTAAAGTTTCGTCAAAATTGGTTCAGTACTTTCGGAGTGATGCGTGTTCACAGGGACAGCCACATAGACGAAAATTATAAATAGCTTATTTTTGGTTTTTATATCGATATACTTCGAGTATAACTTTCAAAAAATGTTTAATATACAGATTTGGTCTAGTTTTTATATAAATGTATATAGATTTATTGCTGCAAACATACGGGTATATAAATGTCATAGCCGAATGTCGCGAAGTTTAAAAAAAAATAAAAAACAGCGTAAGCCTTTTTAATTTAACCTAATGTTGCTACTTGGGAAGCCGCGGGGTTAAGTTTTATATTATAACTAGCTTTACCCGCAGCTCCGCACGCGTTTTTAAGAATGGTATTAAAGAAATATACAATTGTGAGACTATGTACAATTATACAAATGCTCTTTAAAAACAATTGTAAGTACGAAACGCACGCCGCTTAAAGTAATATGTAATGTGTATATTAGATATAAACATACAACAGTGTGCCAAATGAGGTTTGTCATCAGCAGCATATGTGGAACCTTACTCCAACATATAACTACCTCAGTGCTCACTTACACTGTATAAGGAACTAATGAAACAATAACTTAAAATATTATTATAAAGATTTACATTTACATTAAATTTAACATACATTGCCATTACAACTAAGATTTTGTGACTATAAAAAAATTAATGCTTGTCTGTTCCGCAAGAAATTGTGTTATGGAACTTTTTACTTAATACATTTATGGTCTAAGATCTTGTTAAGAAGACCTCGTCGATCTTTAAAGTTACTAATAATTATAATGATGAATTATAATCAATAAACTGATAATTATGTCTGTAAGCAAAAACAAAGAATGTGTTGACATCTTGCTAAATGTCATACAAACAAAGTTACGGGTAACAGCTAGTTTAAAATAAAATAACCGCATTTTTTTATAAAGTTCGCTGTCTACCAGTGAATGTCCCGTGAAAGTCGATCTAACCATTTTGGAGATAGTACTGTGGGCGAAGCCACGGTTTACAGCAAGTATAAACTAAAATTTCTTGAGTTACTTTTTATAAGGGCAGCAATTTGCCAATAAAAGTTTCGTGAAAATCGGTCTGACCGTTTTGGAGATAGCATTACAGGTGAAGCCACGGTTAACAGCAAGTATAAACTTAAATTGCTTGAATTACTTTTATCAGCTAGATGCCCATGAAAGTTTTGTGAAGATTGATCTAAGCGTTTTGGTGATAGTACTACGTGCGATTACACGGTTAACACCTAGTCTAAATTAAAATTGTTTGAATTACTTTTTATACGGTCAGCTATCTGCCAATGCAATTTTCGTGAAGATCGGTCTAATCGTTTTGAAGATAGTACTATGGGCGAAGCCATATTTAAAAGCTATCATATACTAAAATTACTTTTTGTAAAGTCGGCTAGCTGTCAATGAAAGTTTCGTGAAGATTGGTGACACTATTTTGGAGATAGTACTGCGGGCGAAGCCACGGTTAACAGTCTAAATTTGAATACACTAAATTGCTGGTTATAATATCTGCTATCTGTTTGTGAAAGCTCTGTGAAAATCGGTCTATCCGTTTTGGAGATACCATTACAGACAAAGCCAAGATTAACACAGTCTAATTTAGAGTAGTCTATGTCACTCGCTGTAATTTTAACTATCTCTCAGTGAAATTCCTGTCAAAATCGGTTCAGCCGTTTCGGAGATTACCAGAAACAAACAGACAGACAGACAGACCGACAAAAATTTTAAAAATTGCATTTTTGTTATCAGAAGCGTGTATACTTTCATACCCAATCGGTCATGTTTTTTTTATTTTGATATTACATACAAATACTTCACTTTTATTATATGTATAGATATAGATATGACGTGGACGAAGCCAATATGACAAAGCCATTGCAATTTAAAAAATGTAATCCCATAAAATATTTAAAAAGTATTGTTTTATCTCCACATTAAAATTTAATCCCATAAAATATAAAAAAATATATACAGTATGTTTAAAATCGGTTTCTATCAGTTTTATCAAGTTTATGTCGTTGTTTGCAATCGACTTTAACACTTCTTTTCCCCAAAATTATATTCTTTTTAATATGATATATCGGTTGCGGGTAACCGTAATCCAATTCACAATAATATAAATGCTTATTTCTGTCAGCTGGATTTGGATAATAAGCGGCGGATAAAACTCCATCAACCTCATACAATTTCACATCAAGCGAATGTTGAAAGAGTGTTCCGCTCGTCAACATTCGTACTAGAACATCACAAGTAACACTGCCAATTATGTTACCCCACATATTTAAAAATCTCAAAAAGTACGGTTTCTTTACAGTGTTCAATATATCTAAGACACCTCGATCTGTCAATTTATTATGCGATATGTCTAACGCACGTATTTTGGAAAAAGGCATGCCGAAACTCAACGCCCTCGCTCCCATATCCCTAATACCGTTTCCAGCGACATTCAACAGCGTTAATTCCGGTCTTTCGGACAGATATTTCGCTATTAATTCGATACCGTGATCACCGATTCTATTAAAACCCAAATCAAGGTACAATAAAGTGTCGTTTCTCCTCAAACCTCTTACAATATATTCTACATCGTGACTTAGGAATTCATTTTTCTGCAAATGCAATTCGATTATGCTCGAATTCCTCTCTAATAAGTATTCAATGTGATATGCAAGCCATTTAGTTTCACAAGAATATCGATTAAACATCGGAACTAGACGACTGAAATCGAGTACTCGTAGTGTTGTGTTCGCTCCGTGATCGATTCTCAGTGCTGTTATTATTTGAGCGACGCTTGACAATGTTTGTCCAGTTTCTCCAATATCACAGTACTCCAAACTTTTGTTTTTTATAAGAAACTGTGCAAAATATTCTCCACCTCTAGTTCCAATATTATTACCATTAATTCGCAAATACTTCAATTTAATGTAATCCGCGTACTTCGATAAATTTAAAGCGGAATTCTCCGTCAATTCATTATTCATAATATTCAAATTAATAACACTTGATCTGCCTTTGACTAATAATCTTTTCATTAATTTGAAAAATCCCTCATCAGTTATTTCGTTGTAGCTCAAATCAATTTTGGTTATACGCCGTGGTAGTTCACGAACATAAATAGAGATGGCTCTAATGTCAGTATCTTTTATTCTTTTGCGATAACGGTTGTACAAGTCTTTGCCACGAAGAACCAAATAACCTGTGCCATCAGAATTTCTTTTAGTAAATAAATTTAATTTTATTTGATTTATCTCTGTGTCACGTAATGGCTCTGGTGTACCGCTGATTTGTTTCAACAAACTAACTGTGTCACAAATACATTTCCTTTGTTTTTTTCTATTAGATTTCTGAACCATTTTGCTTAAAATATAAGATTGGGTATGTTATTGTTAAGTAAAAGTGTTTAGAAATGTTTGAAGGTGACGTTGATTGTCATTTAGACATATTGCAAATAAAAGTAGTTTTCTTTTTAAGGTTTTATATTTTATTATGAAATTCTGAAGTCATATTAAGAAGTATTAAGAATGACTCGCGAGAAAATACATACGTAAATACCTATAATATTTAGTTATAGTATCATTGCGTAAATACATACAAAATTGGCAAATATGAAATGGATTTTGGAATGTTTAGAGACCATTTTAAAGGCAAATGGTTTTCTAAAGGTAAGAAAAAAAATAACCACTTTTTTTCAAATTCCCGAATTAAGGATAATAATTATTACCGACAATATAGTTCCTGGTATTCTATGCATATAATAATCTATGCATTTTATTTCATTTTTCAAAGGCCTGACGTTATCTTTACGGTTGTCAAATAAAAAAAAAAACTACCAAAAACAGTAAATGTGGTGGTTTTCAAGCCTTTTTATCGTAGTACGGCAAAATGACTGCACTATGCCTTATGGTAAGTACAGGACAACATGACGTCGTTGTCATGCAGACCTCAACGGTTTTTGTCAAAACTAATAAGCGAATGTGGTATCACAATAAATTTACAAAAAAAAAAATCCCTCAATACGTCCAAAAATAAGTTTTGACTTTGAGGTTAATTAAAATTAGGAAAAAGTTTTACAGTATTCTGGTTAATTATAAATAGAATGCAGGGTAAACTTTTTACAACGAACTAACCTCTGCCCGCGACTACGTTCGCGTGGAATAGATACTTTGGGTTAACGCTAACACGCAGCGGAAGCTCTCAAGACGGCAAAAACTCGATTTTTAAACATTTATCATTGGTGCTCCGCTCCTATTGGGCTTAGCGTGATGATATATAGCCTATAATCAAATAATTTCCGATAATAAATATATGGAGGAGTTGTTGAGGCGTGTATGCTTGGTACACATACACGTTTCAACAACTCATACATATATGAATAGTTAGCTATGTTAGCTAAGATAGGTCGCGATTTTGCATGCAACAGGCAACAGCGTCGTGAGCTTCGCGTGAGCGTATTTTATGACGTCATCAATGACGTTTTCGCCACGACCGCAACGCTCGCGGTTGTCTAGTGGAACGGCGAAAAGGGCGTTGTGAGCGTTGGGAGCTTCTACTGGAACGCGCCCATAGGATATTTATATTAAATAACATATTGTATTGAAATACGTACATAAAATATGAAATGAAATATGTGAATAAAGTTTTGATAATTTTACTTCTTTTGAAAAATGTTGTGAATTCTAAAATTCAATGTAGAAATTAATTTATAATCATTTTATGGTAATTTAATATTTTTCATTTAACCAATAAGGTCATTTTTATGATAATTAAAATAAAAGAATTGAATTATACAGTGTTTCTTAATTTAATAATTATATGAATTTACTGTTAAGCCTTACAAAGTGTAACTTAACCTCTCAAAGCTTTTGCTTTATTTTTTCTAGATCGCCATTTTTATTATTTATCTAAACGCTCAAACCGCCCACAAATACGTTCCACTGGCGCTTACGATCGTAACGCTCGAGAGCTAGTGGAACGGGAAAACTCGTGGTCGTGAGCGTCGTGAGCTTCTACTGGAACGCAGTCTCCGTCACTACTATACCGTTATTAAAAACTTTTATCATAAGTTTGAAGTGTGTAAAAAAATATTTACCGTTATTGTTTGAAAATGCCAAGGAAAAGACGAGCTGAAATAGACCGTCGAAGTCAATGAAATGTGCTACGAGCAACCTCACGTGTAAATCGCACTGATGACCACTGGGAGACAGATAATGATAACATTCGTCTTGGTATGACAGAATTGCGTTCTAAAGTGAATAATAAAGTAGACAAACTTAGAATGCAATGAATTCGAGCAGACAAAACACAAAAAGCGAGCAAGATGAAATGAAATCAAGCGTCACCGCAGAAGAAGTACTCCTGTGAAAATGGAACGAGTTTGTTTCGCGGTTTCGAGCGTGGAAATTATACGTCGCGTGTTCTCGCGTCGGAAGACAATAATCTTTATATATTTACACATCTCAAAAAAAAAAAAGGAAACTATAGTTTATCAGAAAGCTTTAAATTGATTGATTGTATAACTCAGTTTATCTATACTAATATATAAAGCTAAAGAGTATGTTTGTTTGTTTGGTTGAACGCGATAATCTCAAGAACTACAGATCTGATTTGAAAGTTTCTTTTAGTGTTAGATAGTTCATTTATCGAGGATGGCTATAGGCTACATATCATAACGTTTAAACCAATAGGAGCTGAGCACTAATGAAGAATGTCTCAAAATCGGGCTATTTTGGAAGCTTTCGATTCGTGTTAATGTCAGTACTATATGCGTTGCCATGGTAACGCGATAACAATCTCTCGCAAATATTTTCATGGTTTATTTTGTGTTCCTATTAAAACAGTTAATTCTACGTTATTTTTGTTTCCAATTTTTAATTATACGTGGTACGTTTATATCGCAAACATTTCTAAAGTTTATTTTGTGTCGCTATTCAAAAAGTTTAGTAGTAATAATATTCATCCAATAAGATAGTCAAAGGAATTAATCCATACTGCCAATTCTGAAGTTGTCAATATAATTAGTTTTCTTCATGTCCAAGTTAATGTAAAGGTATAAGCGCCGAATCCTCTACATAATATAACGTAATTTTTTATCTTCTTAATCTCCAAGACCATAGAATTAATGCTTCGTGGTTTTATTTTTCATTAATTTCACTTATGCAAAATAAACGAACGATATTATATAATACGCAACCAATTTCTACACGATATATAATCATGTAACACAATATTATGAAAAAAATATAAAATCCACTACATGATAGACTAAAACTCCTCAAAAACTTTATTCTACGTTAGTTTTGTACCCAATTTTTGATTTGTGATATATTACGTATAATAAAAGTAAAGTGAGTGTATTTTATATTAAAAATATCC